>BPLR01003711.1:0-60553 GCA_021605095.1 Caerostris extrusa
TTGGGAAAAATTTAATATAAAAGTGGATTTACGTCTTTGGTAGTACATGTGTTTTGGAATATGGTTGTCAGAGGAAGAATTCAGCGGGAAATTAATCATCTGTTTTATGCGCAAAAATTGCTTTTATTATAAATGTTTTGATAAAGTAATTTGTTATAAAAATTTTCTATATAATTGTAGTAACACTATAATTAAACTAAAATATTATATGTAACTTAATACTAATATATAGAACTATGCATAACTTAAAACTATAATCTTCTCTCAAAAAAATATTTAACGTGTTTTAAGTAATTAGGATTTGTAGGCAACATTTATAAATATATTATAATTATTACAATAATAATATTACTAAATAATAATTTAAGAAATTTAAATATATTATATATTATATTATATTTTATGATTCCTTGAAAATGAAAGAATTGTATTTTTAAATAACTGTAAAGAACAAAACCAAAAATGTAAAGAACCGTAATTAACTTTACATTTAGTCACTGGATAGCTTTAACACATTTTATGAGTGGATATGCCAGGGCGTATAATGTTAGGACGTAATGGATAATGCATGGTTATAATGTAAGGTGTGCATTTAATTTATAATGTAATAGATTTTTTTTACTTAGATTCTAAAATTATTCTCAATTGAGGAATCAATATATTTCAATAAGTAAATTTCATATAAATTGTCATTTCAAAAATTGACTAGCATTAAAAAGAATTATATATGTGTATATACACTCAAGAGCCAAAACATTATGACCACCTGTCAATAACGAGTTGGCCCCACCTTTGGCGCGCAACACAGCTTCAACCCGCCTTGGCATGGATGCCACAAGTCCTTGGTAGGTGGCCGAGACAGATTGTACCAAATGTTTAACTTAACGGTCACGCAAATCCGAGATATTGCGAATTGGTGGTCTTTTGAACTGTGAGCTGCTGTACCAGGACATCCCAAATGTATTTCTATCGGATTGATATCCGGTGAGTTAGGTGGCCGCTCAGACATTAACTGAATTGCATCATGTTCCTGGAACCACCCAACACAATTTTAGCCTTGTGACAAGGGGCGTTGTCCAGTTGGAACATTCCATTCCAGCTGGAAAAACAGAGGCCATGTAAGGGTGCAACTGGTCCGCAATGATGTTCAGATGCCCCAGCATTCATGGTCTGCTCTACCACAACCACGCGTCCCAGAGACGCCCAAGAGAACGTCCCCCAAAGCATAATACCGCCACCACCGGCCTGTGTATGACCCATTTCCAGCTGGAAAACAGAGGCCATGTAAGGGTGCAACTGGTCTAATGATGTTCAAATGCCCTGTAGCATTCATGGTCTGCTCTACCACACCACGCGTCCCAGACGCCCAAGAGAACGTCCCCCAAAGCATAATACCGCCACCACCGGCCTGTGTATGACCTACTGTACATTGAGGGGAGCAACAGTTCGCCTGGAAGACGGCGAATTCTGACACGGCCATCGGCGTGATGAATGACAAACCGTGATTCATCTGACCAGGCAACTCTCCCACTGATCCATGGAGAAGTCACGATGTTCAGGCCCAGCGCAGGCGCAGTTGGCGATGATGCTTGGTCAGCAAAGGCACAAAAGAGTGGGATGTTTGCTGCGTAGCCCCATACATCCAACAGTGTGCTCCGATACTATTCTACTTGGCCCTGCATTGTATTGGGCTGTCAGCTGAGCCACTGTCTGGCTCTGGTTTTGCTTCACCATGCGAGACGATATCTCTTTGATACATTTTGAAGAATTTTGTAGGGTTAAGCAAAAAGATTTGGTCTTTCCTTAAACATAAAAATTTGATTGAATTAACAATGCAGGCTAATCTATTCCATTGTCAGAATATCTTTTAGTTTAGAATAAATTTTTCACTTCATTAGCTTGATAAAACATTTCCCTTTAAGGTAAAAGAATACCTTAAAGGCAGTGTTTTATAAAAATAAAAGGTAAGAATAAAAATTTAAATTTAATTAATTTTTTTGCTAGATTTACTGAAAACAATTCTGTTAATTTGTTTTACATTATGTTTTCTAATGTGATCAGTTCGTATAGATTAATATTTATATATATATATATATATATATATATATATATATATATATATATATATATATATATATATAAATTCCATATATATATCCCATTGTATATATATATATAAATTTAATAAGTTTAATTGAAAAGGAAAGTCCGAAAAATCCTTAATTATTAAGTTTACTTCAAAGTAGCTATATAAAAGCATGGACATAGTCTGATCGTCAATTGGCTAGCGCTCTGGCCTTTGGTACCAAAGGCTTCAGGTTCGATTTAGGGCATGGATGTTTGTAGAAGATGGCTCGAAATTCCCTTTAAACTTTATTTCCCGGTGTAAATTTCCCAGTGGTCCAAAATAATTGTGAACAGAGAGCAACAAAACAAACTATATAGAATTAATAAAAATGTGTGCAGTATTTCATAGCATTAACCATCCTAGCTTTATGATGCATATAAGACAGTGTTAAAATTCGAACGTCATCAATTTTGATTAATTTGATAATTTTATTTTCTTTCATTGTAATATCTCGGCCTATACAGAATTTCAATATAGAACAGAACAAGAAAATTACCACTTTCAAGTACATAGGACACATTAATTTTATTCACAAGCAATATATATACATATATGTATATATATATATATATATATATATATCTGTGTGTGTGTGTTTGTACAGAACTCTCAGTTATTACAAATTATTATTTAAAGAACAAAAATAAAAAATAAATTTGATACTTAAGTGCAGTTCACTAAGAATCCGAAGGATTTCAGACTTCTCAAGTCTACGCCGAACCTATTTCACCAAGGTCTGCGGTAGACCTTAGTATCACATCGCGTGATACACGAAACCTCAAAAGGGCTCACTTTGTAAACAGGATGAAATTCCGGCCTGTTTCAGTTAGTATCAGCAAAAGAGAAAAAAAACGATACTACTTGTCGACTCGTCGCAGAACTCTTCAACTTCTTCACCAAAAAAATTCATTTAAGAAAATCCATTGAGAGGGGTTAGGTGCTCAGTTTCCCTTACTTCTCCTTATAGTGGACACTTCCTCAATCCATGGCTATCACCCATCACGATGCAGCAACTCATCACGTAGTCCATATCCTATCTGTAATTGTTGCGACCTGTGAAAGTCGAACGACAATGACTAATTTCATGATGTGTCATTATCCATGACACTGATTATCTGCCGACAGATTTGAGTGAAAAGGGCATTTGAGTGAAAGCATGCAATATAAATATCCACGATACTGTTTATCCGCTGTTAGATTCGAGTGATAAGTTGTTATTATGCATTTGTTAAAGAATAGACATTCCTTTTCTCCTGGGAACAGAAATACTACATCTCTTCTCGTGAGAAATAGGCAACAATATTTAATAGAAAAAAACACTAAAAATTTGCATAAATATCCCAAAATATTGAGAAAAGTCAAAATAAATAACATTAAAGCCGACAAAATAAATCTAATATTGTCATCGATAAAAATTAAACATAAATCTCTATAGTAAAAAATAATTTTAAAACCGCTGATGATAGGAAGTTGGAAAAAATACATTTAACTCACACCCTTGGCGCGATGACAAAATTCACTAAATTTGGCATATTTATGCATTCTTCAAATTTCTTCCAATTTTACAATATACATAACTTGCAGGTATTATATTTGGGGAATTATCCACCAAAATATTTTGTCTCTGTGGGTTAAATTATGCTCCTAAAGGAAAATCACAACTTTTTTGTTACTAAGTAATATTACATCTATTACTACTTATTATTACATTTTGTCACATTAAATCCCATCAAAATTTATTATAATCTAGAATCTCGTATACTGTACTTGTGATATATTTGGAGATTAAACTCCTTTGTCATATTTTTCAAGTAATTGTTTTTAATCTTTTTTATCATTATGAAATAAATTTTTACTTATAAATTGTTGAAATTATTCTATTCTATGAAATAACATTCTAGCTTTAAAGTTTAATTTTAATTAAACTGCATGTAGCTTTTAATAAACAAAGTATGAGTTCCATTACGGTTGTTGAGAATAATAATTTTGTTTTAATAATTTTACTACTGATTTTTACTCTTATAAAATTAAATTTTTTTTTATTGTCTTTAATGAGAGCTATAATAAAATAAAATAAGAATTTGAATATATAAGAAAATAAAATAAAACTAAGTATAATTATTTTTAAAATACACTCAAAATGCCCTTTTAATTAGGTTACATACAAACAATATTTACTCTTTGTTTTTTTGCAACAAATCTAAAAAAATAAATTATCAATAGAGAGTATTGTTAAGCCAGCAAAATCGATTAATCAACATCAATCAAATTATCCACTACTATAAGGCAAATTTGGATTCTAGATTTTTAATCCAAAACCGCATGTTAATTTTAAATAGAATAATTTGCTAACAAAGGGCTATTATAACTCCTGTACATTTCAGACCTTTTATAATAATTAGATATGAAAGATTAAAAAAGCAATTTATAATATTTTCATAACTTAAAATTAAAAAGAATTTTATATATCTTACACGTCTTTTATAGACCTTAAAAATTTATATCTCAATATATCTTTTTCCTTTTTTTTTTTTCATACATATAGAATTTTTGTTTCTAATTAATGCATTTCTTTTTGCTTCATTTTATCACAATAAAACACCAATATATATATATATATAAAATCTTCTTCTTCAACGGCTCAAAAAGCCCATGGTTGGCCAGGGTGTATGCCCTACTGGTAGATTCCGAAATATGAGACGTTTTCTTTTTTGGGGCAGGAATGCCAGCCCTACGTCCAACAGTCCCTGTTAGACCGGGTCCTACAGTTTTAAAATGGATTCTGAACAACTATAAACATTTTATGGTACCTCCAAGGACCCGATGACCGAAACCTGTGGTACTTAACATGAAAATATATTGATTTTTATATTAAAAGAAATCATTTTTATTATTTATATTCGAAGTTATTAAAACTCTTTATTGCTCGTATATTCGCTTGAAAAGTATTTCATTTTTAAAAAGGTTTATAAAAAATATTGCATTTATACGCTGGCAGATATGATATTTTTGATAATCCTTATATCAATTGACATAAAGGTTTAAAAACCCTTATAAAAAATAAGGGTTTAAAACTTTTTATAAAAGTCATTTTAAAAAATTTTATACAAAAATTAATGGCCTGAAAAACAGTGTCTTAAACAACTTTTTATCAAATAAGAAAGAACGATGCTACTAAAATAAAAGTTGCAATTTCTGAAAGGTTATTATAAGTTGAAATACCACGAACTCTTCTCTTTTTCCCACATTTTCTAGAATGTTTCTATCCATTTATAGATTTTTTTCATCTTTATTCTTTTTCTTTTTTTATCTGTGTGAAGATAATGGAATTTACTTTGGGACTAAATTGGTACAAGGCCTTTGTATCTGTACTTTGAAAATTTTTATCTGTTATGTATCAAAGACCTTTAGGAAATTCTTGGAAAATTCTATTTATTAGACTTGTTTCTAAAAAGTAAACAAGAATTTTTACAGATAGCTTTTACGTAAGATCTTAAATGATTGTGAAGAAATGTTTTTTATTTCTAGTTATGAAATAATCTTTTACAGACATGTGAATAAAATGCTTTATGCTTTTAATTTTGTAAAAATTATTTTATATCCTATCATATACAACATATATTACATTAGAGAAATATTGTTGCACTAGAGAAAATTTCGTAATATTGTTCAGAAACTTTTTAACTGTCATATCCACTTAAGCAAGTCTTTGACTGGTTACGAAATTTTCTGAGGTGTGTAATAGTTCAAATTGTTCTTTTGTATTCTTTGTAATTGTTATCTTTCAAAAATTTAGTTAAATAATCAAGGTTCAAATAAGAAATTAATAAAAATAATATTCTGATAATCCCTGAAGTATTAAAATAAATTTCCTGGGAACATATGAGATGCTCTAAAAGGGCATAAGAACTCCAGGTTTGGAAGCATCGTAGACAAAATTTCTCGTTAGAATAAGAATGGTTAAATTTCTCTAGGAATCAATAGCTCTCAAAGAAAGCTGTTTTTTACTCATTGCAAAAAAGCTACCAATCAAGGAGTTTCCTGATCATTACAAAATTTGGTCTGAATTTTTGTTTGTAGAACGGGACTGCATCCCATGCAATTCACTCATGGATGGAGGAAAAGCGACAGCTTCTGTAGTGATGGATCAACCGTAGGTAGAAGTTCATGTCTGGGTTCCGTGTCGCTGAAGAATGAGGAAGTGCCTTCCAGGAGGAAGTTTAGGGGTAATAACCCACATTTGCATTTGTATGGAGGCTTTCCCATTCAAACGGCGTTTCAAGTGAGTCCGACTCACGAAGCAAAAAGGCTGAACATCACAAACGCCATCCAGTTTTTGAAACAATGTCTACAATAAAGCAAACTGATTGAACCTCAGCCCTAATGCTCCCTTGTGGCTCACTCACACTATCACCGAGCCTCGGGTCGGGCATGATGTTTATGAAAAGGTATCGTTAATCTTTTAGACTTTTTACGTTCTAAAAAATATCTTATTTCTATTAGATAAGATTTTTAATATATTGACTCATTATTATATATTTGTCTAGAAATGAAAGATACAAGGTGATTTTATTATTACTTTTCTCTACGAATGAAAAAAAAAAATATTTCAAAAGTATAGTAGAGAGGGAGTAGTTGTTCAGTCGTTTCTTTAATTTTACTATTACTAATGATCTGGCTCTCAGTACCACAGGTTTGGGTCGAACGTCCGAGTAGTGTCATGGATATTTGTAGTAGTTCGGAATTTACATAAATAAATGGCTATTTCAGCTGTTAAAAATAAGTAATTTGGCTGTTTTTCATGGATTGCATGAAATTGGTAGGGACATTTAAATTGAAAAGATTTCGAAACAGATATTTCTTTGATCTGATTTTATTAATTGCCTATGTTGAAAGTTTTTAGTGGTATTAAAGCATTATTTTATTCAAATATTTTTGGTAAGACTATTTTTAAAGTAATAGAAATAATGTTTTATATTATCCGAGTGACAATAATCATTAAGTTCACCATATTATCACAAGAAATGAAATGATAAAATAGGCTTTATTGAATGAACCCAAATTTTGTCTGCAAAGTAATCAGAAATATAGAATCAAGTTTATCAATTAATAAAAAATTACCACAACATTTGTGATAATTTATTGAAGCATTGTGAATATATCACTACACATATATAATGTTATTAATAATAAAAGAAGCAATCTTTTTAATAAAATTTAGAAAAAAAAATTTTTATAAGACACAAATAAGTAAAATGAACCAACTAAAAATATTTGCATAAGAATTACAACAATATATGATTATGTAATTCATACATTTGATTTTCTTCCACGCTGGATATATATCATATATTATACTTCTTATACTAACAATTTCTTAAAGTTTGCATTCAAAAATTATAAAAAAATTCTTGTCCATGCTATAAAAAATATCAAATTTTGTTTTATTTCATTTCAATTCATGAATATGGAGGAAATAGGTTGTCTGAACGATATTTGTGACTTTTATTGTGCACATTTTAGGATATTATCTAGCATATGTTTATAAGCAGTCATCCAACATAGGTCATTGAACCAATATTTGAACGGAGTAAAGTTGATGACCGAAAACTTTGCGAAGACCATTTTTCTGTCTCTTACAGATAGTAAACTGTATTACACAAGGAAAAAGGGCTAAAGTAAAGATCTATATAGCGAAGCGTTTTATGCAAGCGAACTTAGTTTATGTCTAGCCTGCATAGCTACGTTCCGCTAGCGTGGGAGAGAGAAACAAATAACTCCTGATTTTTATGTTCGTTCACATAAGGAAGGTATGCAAACGTTGTAAAAGCAATCGCTCAGAGTAGAGACTGGAAGAAGTCCAAGATAAAAGATAAAAGTGGGAATGTAAACTCCGTGCCAAAAATAGCTTTTTCGAAATTGTTTGAATATAAAAGTGCTCTTAAAACAACTGATAAAATAGGTTTAAACATGGATTGCAGAAAATTGGTAGTGACATTTGAATTGAAAAGATTTCGAAGCAGAAATTTCGTTGATCTGATTTTGTTAATTGCCTATGTTGAAAAGTTTTAGTTGAATAAAAGAATCATTTTCTTCAAATATTTTTTAAGACTATTCTTAAAGTAATGTTTTGCAGGATCTGAGTAACAATAATCATTACGTTCGCTATATTATCACACGAAATGAATTGGTAAAAGGCCATTTTAGGTGAACTTAAATTTTGTCCCCAAAGTAATCAGAATTATCGCCAAGTTTATTATTTATTAACAAATTATCGTAAAATTTGTGATAATTTATTGATGTATTATTTATGTGAAGGTATCACAAATTATACATAATCATATAAATAATGAAAGAGGCATTTTTTAGCAATGAAATAAAAAAAACTTTTTATTAATCACAAACGATTAAAATGAAGCAACGAAATATTTGCATAAAAATTAAAAGAGTAAATTCTTACTTAAAAATATCTTGCTTTTTTTCTTTTAGTGTCAATACATATTTATGACTTAAAGTAGTTCTTTAGTTTATATTTCTTAAGATATGGCATACCGGTCAAATAAAAAAATTTTATCATGTTTTTATTAAATAATTATCCAAAATTGTTATTTTTATGTCAAATATACATTAGTAAAATGAATGTAGACATTATATCGCGATGATAGAATATCATTATGTTTTAAGATACAAAATGATTGTATCCGATTACAAAATTAGTTACATACTTATGGTGTGACGATTGCATTTTTCACGAATAATAATTGTTATATAATGGGATATATCAGATTTGAAATATACCAATATCCTAATTGTTAACAAAAGTAGAACTAATAATTAATTATTATTTTGTATTTTTTGTAATTATTTCTCTTCTAATTTGGATACAAATTTTTTATATGAATAGGAAGACAGGAATTTCTACGTAGAAAGATGCAGATTTAATGTAGATTTATTTGGAATCACAAATGAGAGTTTATCTGAAATCATTTAATAATGTATGCCTCATTTATCTTATTCCTTAATTTGATTTGTCTGCTTTATGGCAAAAATATTTTGTAATTGTGCTGAATATGTTTTGGATTATAAAAATAAGCTTTTAGGCTGCAGAAAACATGTTTAACATGAATGTTAACATGAATAACTCTGTTTAACATAAATGAGTTATAGCTCAAAGCAGGAAAGTCTCTTTAATGTGTTTCCGAAGGACAATCAGAGACAAGAAATACAAAATAATGGTAAATAAAATGTTATGGTATTGTATTATAATTTTTACCCAATAATTGGTCTTCACTTTATTTATTTTTATATATGTATTCAATATCTTTAAATGAAAAAATATTTAAAAATTGAATTTTTTTTTACATATTAGTGTATCAGATATGAATGAAATATTAATATTTTTAATAAATGTAAATTTTGAGAAAATGTAGTAATGGGTGTTGGATGATACTCGAGGCACAGACTTTAGAATTCAGACTTTTATTTACACGCTCAAGAGCCTGATGGCTGAGCGGCTAACTCTCTGGTCTCGGTACCACAGGTTTCGGGTTAGAGTCCCGGCGGTGCCGTGGATATTTGTAGTGGTCGGAATTCAAGTTAAACCGTAGTCTCGGTCTAGTATGAACGTAGAGTGTTGTGGGGGTAGTGTGACTCGCGTCCGGATCATATCTTCCAGCTACAAGTGCCCCCTGAGTAGTGCTAAATGAGTAATAGCGGTGCAGCCCTTGCTTATGCCTTAAAGATTAACTATCTCTGTATTGCCAGCTGGATTAGAACAACTATATTTACAGGAAAAAGAGCCATATACAATTAATTAATATTTAGCACACATTTAAAATAAAAATGATAATTAGAGCTTGTGAAAGAACTCCATTATTCAGCCATTCTGCAGGAGCGAAGGGATGAGCAAAATATACGTCCTCTTCAGGTAAGAGACTGTATGCCAACTGACCATTTCTCAAAGAACACCACAGGGGCGCGCTCTTGCAAGCATGTCAGAGGAAGAAGGGCTACAAAAGCATAAAATATGGAAAAACTTTAAGGTTAAGGCTTCGCAAATAAATAATTTAGAAAAATAATTAATTTAAATGACAAAAAATACAAGAATAAGTAACTTTAATTTAAGATAAAACAATAAATGAGTTTTTAACATAAAAATAATTTTAATACTATTAAAAATAAATTTTAAAGGTAAAATTAATTTTGATCAATCTACTTTAATTAACTATTATTAATGCAAAGTAGTCGTCCAAATTCACTCTTTAGTTTCTGGAAATAATTACATTCCAATATTCTAGAAATTGGAATAAAAAACTTTCGTAGAAATGTCCTTCTATGAAGACCAGCTTAATTTCTTATGTGAATCACACTTTCTTTGCATTTTATCCAAACGACTCTAGTCGATTAATCGCTATTGGAATTGACCACTCAGCACTCACTGTGACCGTTTCAAACGACTCTTGCAAGTGGAAATTGGGAATGATTGCAAACACAAGGGAGAAAAGGAAATTTCCGAAAGATCTATTTCATTTAATCTTTTCCGGGAATCAGTATAGAAAGGGGAATACACTTCTTTTAAGTTGAGAATATGAAAAAAAGATGATAAAATTAATGAGATCTGAACTATTTAAAGTATTTAGAAAATAATTATGGGGAATATTGCGAAAAAAGTGATATTGTTTTTAATATAAACGCATTATATTAACACAGATAAATGAAATTAGGCATCACAGAATGATTGCAGTAAATATATTGCAAATGGGGAAATAAAATGCATTAAAATAAGAAAAATATGATTTTACTAATAATCTAATATTAATAATTTATTAATAATAATATTTTAAGGACTAATATAATACTATATTACTCTACATGTAAAATCCCCCGTAAAAATAGACATTTTAAAGAAAAAAAAAGTAAAAATAAAATGTGTACCGTTAAAAAAATTCAAGAACGTTCAAATGAATAACTCTGATGCAATTTTTTGTTTAAATTTTTTATCTAATTAGAAATAGATTTTTCTTGAAAGGAAAAAAATACAAAAAATGTACAAAATAATTACAGAAATGTACAAAAAATACAAATATTTTCAAAAAAAATTACAAATATTTACAAAAGAATTACAAAAATGTACAAAAATATTAAAATATTTACAAAAATTACAAATATTTACAAAAACAATTTCAAATTTTATAAATATTTTAACACAAATTAAAAAAAAGTGTTACTGCAATTTAGAAAGAAAAATTAATTCAGAAAATATGCCTTAAAATGACTTACGTTTATTTATGTATTAAAATAAAATATTAAAAGATGTACTTTTAATCATTTAAAAATGTACAAAATAAAAATTAAAAGAATTATTTTTAAAAGAATTTTATATGAACAACTAATATCTTGTTTGAAAAATTTACAATGCGAGCATCGAACAAATAGGATATATTAAACATTTTTGTTGTTTTACATTTTTGTATACCATAAAATATTTTTAATAGAAAAATAAATCAGCGTAACATCGGATAGATTATTTATTGTGACTTAAAGTTGGATGATTTCACATGGCGTTTTAAATTCATCTTATTAGAACATTAATTTTTTTTTTCGTTTACAAAATAACACAACAGAAAAGAATTTACTCAAAGAACAATTTAAAAGAGATCAGACGCAGATTAAAGAGATCAGACTGCAAAAGAAATCAAAGTAAACCATTTCTAATATAACATTACCAAGTTTGGCATTCTTTAGAATTTTATGAAAAAAAAAAAAAAAATCATCGTCTTCCTTTTAAATGAAGTACATTTATTTTCTAGAACAACACATTTCCGAGATAGACACAAACAAAAATCTTTAAAGATCTGAGAGAGAAAAAAAACATTAACGTTTGTAAGAACTATTAAATTGAAGGAAATACTGCAAAAAAAGTAGATATTCCCAACTTAATTTCAGTGAGTGCCAAAGGGCGTCTGTAAAGTGTCCCTTACCAGCAGTTTTCTTACATATTTTTATGCCGAAATCATCTTGCTTTCATTAATCGATAAAAAGAATAAAAGAAAGAATCAACTGCTTTCGTACTGAAAGATGTCTGTAAAATGTTTCTTTTCAGCTTGAATAGTGTGAATGAGGAAAGACAAGTTTCAGAGGAAATTCAGATAGATCGGTCAGATGATTTTTCAAGGCTGTATGCTTTGAGTTTTCATTTATTTATTTATTGTTGTTATTTCTTCAAAGGTGAGATGAAGTGTTGTTTTACAAATTCTGGAGTTTTTAAGTTTAATACAACAATTGCAGAACACGTCAAAAGATAAAAGGTTTTTTTGTAGCCTGTTGAATAACACGTATTTTAACTGATGGAATTTTATTCGACAAACATAGCCAATTTCTCATGCACTTTCCAGAAATACTCTTCGATGTATAATGTTTCTTTGAATTGGATGATATTTCGAAAGAGGTATGAATACCTCAATTATCGTTCTTGGTGTTATCTGTTCAAATCTGCTAATACACCAGACGTGACCATATACGTGAAATTATAATTGTATATTGTGCATAGTGCATTCTGGGTAACTATGTATCTGCCACATGTCAGTTGTAAATGTCCTTATGTGTTAGGTATGCCACATATCTAGAAGATTCGACATAGAAAAGGTCAGTTATAAAAGGGAGACAAAGAGGTCGTTACCCCTTTTTCCCCAACGGAAAAAGAAATAAAAAGAAAAGGAAAGTATGAGATAGTGAAAGAGATTAATAAAGTAAATTTTGAGTTAGATACAAAGTAGATTTCAACTGAGTCAGTTGTCACTAAGTATTTAAAAAAGATGAAAACAGCAATTGACTTGTGGGTCAGTTGGGTTTAATGCAATGTTGTGTTGAACCATCGTTAAACGCCTAATTAAGTACTTCTCAAGTGTATATTTGTTCCAAACAAATATAATTAAAAAATTGTTTCAAAAGGTAATGCGATAACTTTTTGTCATCAGGAGGTAATATCTATAAGTTGGAGGTTGCTGAACTTAAACATTTTATTCTGAATATTGATAACATAAAAAAGATACAGGGTTTGTGGAGGACCACATTTCAAAGAAAATTTCAAAATTTTTAATATTCTGAACCAATAAAATAAGAACACAATTAGAAGAAACATATTAAAAATGCCTATAATTTAACTTTGTATTATTTTTTAACATTTATACTTCGAATACTATCAGATTGCTTTAAAACTTGTAAGTACATCCTAAGCGAAAAATTGTATCTAAATGATCTAATAAACTCATAATCTTTGCAATGAATAAAAATTTCTATGGCTCTGAGTTTTCTTGTAGAATTACAACTAAAAGTAAATATCAAAGTTTTATTTCAATCCAAACTAATTAATTTATAAATAAAAAAGCAAACATAAATTTGAATGTAATTTATTAAAGTGTTCTTTATTTTTATAATTAGTTATTAAACACTTTAGTATTTTTATTAACTTTAAGGTTTAATATTTAGTCTTAATTTTTAAGCCCCTTGACATACCATTATCTTTGTCTGTTGTTTTAAAATTTTTAGATATTAATTATTAAAATGCTAAATTTTTAGATATTAATTAATAATTATTAATTAATTATTAAAACTATTAATACAATTTATTATAATGCCTTTAAAAGCTAAGGAGTTATTGTTTCAAATGCCTTATTTCCGTTATACTTACTCAGTGATTAACCCTCAATACAGTAAGAGGAGAAAAAAAACTTCTTTATCAAAAAATATTGTTGTATATTTGCTAATTAGCATTAAAAAGAAAATAATTCACATAAATACCATCTCAACAAATTGTTTTTCCTCCCAGAAAAGATCAGATGGCCTCTCTGAACAATATCTGTAAATGTTTCTTTCTGACTTAATGACAAAGTTAAAGAGAAACGGATTTGCAGCGAAAGCTAAAATGTTTTTGTCGAGATGACTTTTTCTTTTCCTTTTTTTTTTATTGCTGCTATTATTTTTGGTGGAATGTTATTTTTTACAGCTAACTAGTCATCAAATTTTAAAGAAACATATGACCACTACAAAATAGGATACTTTTAACATTTCTCTAAGTAACTGGAGATAATAGATTAAAATATTAGGAGAAAATTAATATAAATGATTTATGTTTTGGAATATGTTTGTCAGAGTAAAGAATTCAGTGGATAATTAATTATCTGTCTTATGTGCAAAAATTACATTTATAATAAATGTTTTGATAAGTAAGTTATTATAAAATTTGTCTTATAACTGTTATAGTAAAACATTTACCTTAAAAATATATTTTTCCTCAAAAAAGCATTTTCCGTGTTTAAATAATAAATATTTGTTGGAATCATTTAAAAATATAAATATATTATATTTATAATAAAATAATAATTTAAAAATATAAAAAATTATATATTAAAATATATTTGTAATATATTATAGCTTTCTCACATTTTAAGGGATACTATATTGTTTTAAATTTAATAATAGTTTTTTACATTGTTAGTACAGGACAGCTTTATGTAATAATTTTCCCACAGGAAGAGTTGTGGCATTTCGTTCCCAGGAGGGAGAAATGTATAACAACAAACTTTGTACTTTAACAAGTACATAACAACCTATCACTTAAATTTGACAGCAGATAAACAGTGTTGTGGATAGTTATATTACATGCAATTAGTGTCTGTTACTAATGAGAACAACCTGTCACTCAAATTTGATGCAGATATTTCAGTTTCATGGATAATGAGATCTCATGAAATTAGCGATTGTCTGTTCGAACTACATAGCTGAAAAAATTACAGACTGTATTTGGACTATGTGATGAGTTGCGGCGTGGGGATTGGATCATAGATTATGGGCCGAGAAAGTGTCGACTCTAATGAGAAGTGAGGGACGCTGATCTTGTGATGGATTTTCTTAAAGGGAGGTTTTTGAAAAAAGAAAGGAGTTCTGCGAAGAGTCAAAAATAAGTATTGCTTTTCTTTTTTTCACTGAATTGACTGAATAACCCGGAATTTCCACTTGCTTTCAACGTGAACTAATTGTGGCTTTGTGTATCACGCCTGTGATAATTAAGGTCTGCCGCAAACCGAAGTGCTATAGATACGCCGTAGACTCGAGAACTCTAAAGTCTCCGCCCCGTGGAGGAAGTTCAGTGTATTTAATTTAATTTTTAATTTATAAATAGAATTCTAGAATAAATAGAATGCTTGTAAAAAAATTAAATTATTCCCATAAACCTAATGTACCCTTCTTCTTGAAGCTATTATGGGTCTAGTCTAGACTGAGACGTTATATTTAATACATTTTATATGCGAATACGCAGGTATTAATTTGCAATTTAAACAATTTTTCACGTATTGAAATATATATTCTAAAATTATTCTCAACTGAAAAAATCAATATAATTTGATTAAGTAAATTTTTTATAAATTGAAGATTCAACATTAACTAGCATCAAAGGAATAATATTTTTCTGTATTTTTATAGACTTTTTAATTTTTTAAAATTCGATAAACGCATTATTATTTAATTATTTGATAGTCATCCTAACATGAGAGATAAATTTTTATTGAATGAATATGAGTGTAAAATTTCCTGAACTATGATGTATTTATTTTTTCTTTTAGTTTTTCTTATCCTTTTTTATCGTTTATCCCTTTCCTTTCTTTAATTTTTTAACTTTTAGGCTATCAAAATTGAAGAATTATTTATTGTAAAAAGATAATTAAATCTAAGGAATATGGAAAGCAAAATTTTCTCATTTGCTAGCATGAAACTAATTTTCGTTCCTGACAAAATAAAAAACTGCAATACATGACAGCTCATTTCTAACACTCATCTTTTAAAATTCATATTGACAAACCTAACCTTGATTAAAATTTACTTTGGTTAACCCAACCATATGGAGAAAAATCTTGAACAAAAACGCAAAAAAATTAAAAAAAAACACCCTTTTAAATGATGAGAAATAATTTTCTTACATCTTATCCTGACACGCTTCTTACGAAAAGTTATTTTTGCTTCCATGGATTAATCTTCCACTGTAATTAAATGAACATAAAATTAAATCTACCTGTCAAGTAGAATGTCTCAAAGAGCAAGTGAAAATTTTTCTTTTTTTTTTTCCTTTCACCACTCCTTGAGAAAATTCCAATACAGAACAAAAAAAAAAAAAAAAAAATTCCAGTCTGGTGAGTGTTTTTTTTATCAGCCATTTTGTTCTTTCCGAGGAGCAATCTTTTTTTTTTCCAAAATGGAAAAGAAGCTTGCTAATTGGAATGCAGATTTTTCTTGTTGTAGATTTACAAAGGTTGATGTTCGAGTCTATAAAGAAAATGATTTAATTTATGAGACGAGAACTAATTGCTGCATGCCACCAGTTACTTCCTTTTATTAATTCTACGAGAAATATTTTGTTTTTTCTATAATGAAGAATAATTTTATGTTAGCAATTGCATAATGAAGAATAATTTATAGAAAGATAGTTAATGGATAAATGATATATATTATGTTGAAATATATTAAATACACACATTATATTGCATATATATGTATATATATATAAATACAATTTTTCACAAGAAGGGTAAATGAAGTATTTTTAAAGTTATTTTTTGAGGAATATTAAAAATTATAATTATAAAAGAAAAATAATTGTCATTATATTAGTTTAGATATTATTATATAAACGTAAAATAATATTAATAATTCATTATACTTAATATAAGAATCTTAATAAACTTTTGAGATAATCTTAAAAAAAATAATATTTTTTACACTTAATTTTTTATAAATTTGTTAATTTAAAAAAAAAAATTTAACAAATTTATTAATTTTTAATTATTTACTTTGAATATTATTTTATTATTTATTTTAATTATTTATTTTTTATAAATTTATTAATTTTTGATTATTCTAAATTTAACCCCTAGAAGAAAAATAAATTTTTATTAAAGGGATTTCAGTGAAAATTTTTGAACTAGAATGTATTTTCCTATTCTTTTTAATTTTATAATCTGTTAGGAATCAAAACTGAAGAATTATTTATTGTTAAGATAATCATATCTAATGAATATTGAAAGCAAAATTTTCTCATTTGCTATAAAAAATGTCATAAATCTCATTTTTCCTTACCTGTTAAAATAAAAAACTGCAATACATGACATCTCATTTCGAAAATTAATCATTTTAAATTCATATTGTCAACCACAACCTTGATTAAAATTTGCATTGGTTAACCAACGGTATGAAAAAATATGAAACAAAAACGAAAAAATTAAAAAAAACACGCTTTAAAATGATGAGAAATAATTTTCTTCCATCCTACCCTGACACGCTTCTTACGAAAAGTTATTTTTGCTTCCATGGATTAATCTTCCACTGTAATTAAATGAACATAAAATTAAATCTACCTGCCAAGTAGAATGTCTCAAAGAGCAAGTGAAAATTTTCTTTTTTTTTTTTCCTTTCATCCATTCCATGAGAAAATTCCAATGCAGGTAAAAGAAAAATAAAAAACTTTCAGTCTGGTGAGTGCTCTTTTTTTTATCAGCCATCTTGTTCTTTCCGAGGAGCATCTTTATTTTTTTTTTTCAAAATGGAGGAGAAGCTTGCTAATTGAATGCAGATTTTTCTTGTTGTAAATTTACAAAGGTTGATGTTCAAGTATGTAAGGGAAAAGTTATTAATTTATGAGAAGAAAACTAATTTCTGCATGCCTCCACTTGCTTCCTTTTATTAATTCCACGAGATATATGTTCATTTTTCTGCAATGAAGAATAATTTATGCAATGAAGTATTAGTGCAATGAATGTATGATATTTTCTACATAGAATAATAAGACACAGTATAGATGAAAGATGTTTATAGTATATTATGGTGACATATATTAAATTCATAAATATATAAATATATTTTTAAGCAGAGGTAAACAACATTTTTTTAAAGTTTTTTTTGTGAAATATTAAATTCCTTTTCCTACTTGAAATAATAAAAGAAAAATAGTTGTCATTATATTAGTTAAAATTTTATTTATAAACTTAAAATAATATTAATAATTCATTATACTTAATCAGAAATTTAATAAACTTTTGACCATAATAGAATAATATTTTTTTTTTTTTATAAATTTGTTAATTTTTAAAATTTACTAATTTTTATTATTTATTTTAATTATTTTTTTATTATTTATTTTAATTATTATTTTATTATTTATTTATTTTTTATAAATTAATAAATTTTTGATTATTCGAAATTCCTCCTTATATGATAGATAAAATTTTTAAATTGATAAGAGTGTTAATTTTTTTAACTAGAATGTAACCATTTATTAAATTTACAAACTGTTATGTTATCAAAATTGACGAAGTATTTATTATTAAAAAACAATTAAATCTAATGAATATTGTAAGAAAATTTTTCTCATATGCTAGATAAAAAAAATAACATAAAACTCATTTTCACTACTGATAAAATAAAAAACTGCAATACATGACATCTCATTTCGAACACTCATCGTTTAAAATCCTTATTGACAACATTAACCTTGATTGAAATTTACATAGGTTAACCCAACCCTATGGAGAAAAAAATATGACACAAAAAAAAAAAAATTCAAAAAAAAAACGCCCTTTTAAATAGTGAGAAATAATTTTCTTCTATCCTATCTTTCTGACATTCGTCTTGCAAAAACTTATTTTTGCTTCCATGAATTAATCTTCCACTGTAATTAAATGAACATAAAATTAAATCTACCTGCCAAGTAGTATGTCTCAAACAGCAAGTGAAAATTTTCCTTTTTTTTTTTTCCATTCAACCATTCCTTGAGAAAATTCCAATAGCAGAACAAAACAAAACAAAATTCCTGTCTGATGAATGTTTTTTTTTTATCAGCCATCTTGTTCTTTCCGAGGAACAATCTTTTTTTTTTTTTTCCAAAATGGAGAAGAAGCTTGCTAATTGAATGCAGATTTTTTCTTGTTGTAGATTTACAAAGGTGGATGTTCGAGTCTATAAGGAAAAGGAATTAATTTATGAGTCGAAAACTAATTGCTGCATGCCTCCACTTACTTGCTTTTATTAGTTCTACGAGAAATATGTTCATTTTTCTACAATGAAGAATAATTTTATGTTAGGAACTGTAATAAGAAAGATGTTAATGTTAACCATATATTATGTTGGCGTATAAAAAATATATATATTTTTCCATAATGAAGAATAATTTATACAATGAAGTATTAGTATAATGGATAAATGATACTATATTTTCTAAAAAAAAAGAATAATTTTATGTTAGCAATTGCAATAAGAAATAAGTTAATAGTAACAATATATTATATGTTAACGTATATTAAATACATATATATATAGATATATATATTTCTGCAGAGGTTTTTTTTTTGAAGTTGTTTTTGTGAAATATTAAATTATCTTTTCTTTCTTAAAATTATAAGCGAAAAATAATTAAAATTATATTTATTTAGATATGATTTACAAACGTAAAATAATATTAATAATTCATTACACTTAATCAGAATTTTAATAAACTTTTGACTATAATCTTAAAAATAAAAATATTTTTTTTTTTTTTTTATAAATTTATTAATTTTTAAATTATTTATTTTAATTATTATTTTATTATTTATTTTAATTGTTTATTTTTTATAAATTTATCGATTTTTGTTTATTCGAAATTGAACCTTACAGGAAAAACAAATTTTTATTAAATGGATTTCAGTGTAAATTTCTTGAACTAGAATGCATTTTTACCATTCTTTTAATTTTATAATCTTTTAAGGAATTAAAACTGAGGAAGTATTTATTGTTAAGATAATATCTAATGAATATTGAAAGCAAAATTTTCTCATTTGCTATATAAAAAATAGCATGACACTAATTTTCATTACTGTTAAAATAAAAAACTGCAATACATGACATTTCATTTCGAAAACTCCTCATTTATAATTCATATTGACAACCATAACCTTGATTAAAATTTACATTGGTTAACCCAACTGTATAAAAAAATATGAAACAAAAACGAAAAAATTTAAAAGAACCACCCTTTAAATGATGAGAAATAATTTTCTTCCATTCTACCCTGACAAGCTTCTTACGAAAAGTTATTTTTGCTTCCATGGATTAATCTTCCACTGTAATTAAATGAACATAAAATTAAATCTACCTGCCAAATAGAATGTCTCAAAGAGCAAGTGAAAATTTTTTTTTTTTTTTTTCCTTTCATCCACTGCATGAGAAAATTCCAATACAAGAAGAAAAACAGAAAATTTTAGTCTGGCGAGTGCTCTTTTTTTTATCAGCCATCTTGTTCTTTCCGAGGAGCAATCTGGTTTTTTTTTTCCAAAATGGCGAAGAAGCTTGCTAATTGGAATGCAGATTTTTCTTGTTTTAGATTTACAAAAGTGAATGTTCGAGTCTATAAGGAAAACAAATTAATTTATGAGACGAAAATTAAATGCTGCATGTCTCCAGTTACTTATTTTTATTAATTCTACGAGAAATATGTTCGTTTTTCTATAGTAAAGAATAATTTTATGTTTGCAATTTCAAAAAAAAGATGTTAATAGTAACCATATATTATGTTGAAATATATTAAACACACACACGCATATATATATATATATATATATATATATTTCAGCAGAGGCAATTGCAAAAAAAAGTCTTTTTTTTTTTAGTTGTTTTTGTGAAATATTAAATTTCCTTTTCCTACTTAAAATTATAAACGAAATATAATTGTCATTATATTAGTTTAGATATTATTCATGAACGTAAAGTGACATTATTATTTCATTACACTTAATCAGAATTTTAATAATCTTAAAAAGAATAATATTTTTTTGTTTTTATAAATTTGTTAGTTTTTAAATTTTGAAAAATGTATAATTTTTAATTATTATATCTTTATTTATTTTAATTATTTATTTTTAAAAATTTATTAATTTTTGATTATCCGAATTTAATCGTTACTATGATAGATAAATTTTTTATCAAATTGATATGACTGTAAATTTCTTGAACTATAATGTATTTATCCCTTTTTTAATTCTTTTATTTTTTTTTTAATTTTATAATCTTTTAGGTTGTCAAAACTGAAGAAAGATTTATTTTAAAGATAATCAAATCTAAGGAATATGGAAAACAAAATTTTCTCATTTGCTATATAAAAAATAGCATGACACTAATTTTCATTATTGTTAAAATAAAAACTGCAATACATGACATCCCATTACGAACACTCATCATTTAAAATTCATATTGACAACCATAACCTTGATTAAAATTTATATTGGTTAACCCTGCCATATGATAAAAAAAATATAAAACAAAAAACGAAAAATTAAAAAAAAACACCCTTTAAATGATGAGAAATAATTTTCTTCCATCCTATCCTGACACGCTACTTACGAAAAGTTATTTTTATTTCCATGGATTAATCTTCCACTGTAATTAAATGAACATAAAATTAAATCTACCTGTCAAGTAGAATGTCTCAAAGAGCAAGTGAAAATTTCTTTTTTTTTTTTTCCTTTCATCCACTGCATGAGAAAATTCCAACACAAGAAGAAAAAAAAATTTCCAGTCTGGTGAATGTTTTTTTTTTATCTGCCATCTTGTTCTTTCCGAGGAGCAATCTTTTTTTTTTCCAAAATGGCGAAGTAGATTGCTAATTGAATGCAGATTTTTCTTGTTGTAGATTTACAAAGGTTGATGTTCGAGTCTATAAGGAAAACGAATTAATTTATGAGACGAAAACTAATTACTGCCTGCCTCCACTTACTTCCTTTTATTAATTCCACGAGAAATATGTTCACTTTTCTACAATGAAGAATAATTTTATGTTAGCATTTGCAATGAGAAAGATGTTAATAGTAATCATATATTTTGTTGGCATATATTAAATACACATATATATATATAATTATTTTTCAACAGAGGTAAAAATCTTTTTTTTTTTAAAGTTGTTTTTTGTGAAATATTAAATTCTCTTTTCCTTCTTTAAAGTATAAATTTATTTATCATTATATTTAGATTTCACTCATGATCGTAAAATAGTAGTAATAATTCATGATAGTTAATTAGAATTTTAATTAACTTTTGACGAAATTTTTAAATTAATAGCATAAGTATTTATATTTGCACAAATTTTTATATGCAAATAATTATGTATCTTTAGAAGTAAGGATTTTATTTTAGTGTAATTTTTTAACAATTGCTTTTGTCGATCAGTTTCCAGATATCTTGATTCAATTCATGTGATAAGAATTTATTATAGTGTGCTAAGAATTATTATATTTCCATATTTGTCTATTGTCATATACTTTTACACAAGGTAAATTAAATAAATATAATAAGATAAAAAATTTGACGAAATTAAAATCTCCAGACTTTTAGTGAAAAACACCACAGGGAACAATTTGTAACAGATTGTCCCTTCTGTTTCGTAGTAATATATATAAATAGCTTTCAACTCATTAAAATAATATTTTTTGTAAAATTAAAGAATTTTATAAATTGCAACTTGTAGATAAATTTGTTAATGAAGAATTTTGACCCTTTTTATTATTTTTTATCAGTTTTAGATTTGATGTCATTGTTCAATAATATACATTCTGTATGAAGATTTTGCATTAATCTAAGAAATGTCACGTCAGTATTCTACGTTATACTTTTAAGAGCAATGCCTTTCTGAAGGTCATTTAAAAATAAATTGTATATATATTTTGTCTAAATGTAGAAAAAAAACTTGAAAATATTTACCTAGACATAAAAACAAAGATGGAACACATTTTAAAAGTACCTTGCTATCTATATAAGTGTTTCGATTTAAGAAGCAATATTTGGATAGGCTAAAATAGCAATATCTTCCTCGACCCAACTAATTCATTCCCAATATCTTCGGCATAACAACATTCATTTCTCATATCTTCTCCATAACAACTTATTAATTTCTAGCATTTCCTTCTTAACAATTTATTCATTTTCTAATATCTTCTTCTTAACAACTAAAATGCAACTAATTTTGATTTACTAATTTTAAACAGTTATAGACAAAATGAAAGGCATTTTTATAAGTTATTTATAATATTTTTTGTATCATTGCAAGTCTATTTAACTTCTAAACATTTACACATAAAATCCCTTTCCTCGACAATTTGGAATGACCCAATCCAGACCATACATATTAAATAAAGGGAGTTTATACTCTTCTTACTCCTTAAATACAATTGAGGGCATTCCAGACCATTGAATTATAACTTGCGTAGAACTAAAACTTTCATATTGATTCGTTTACCAAACTTTGAATTCAATTTCCTTAGATTAAAATTTTAAGTTGATCCTAGACTAAGACAAATAGCTCATAGACTAACAAAGACTAAAGTATTTTTCCCATCTCATTTAATGTGTAAATATTTAATATTTGAAAGGATATTTCACTTATCTTTGTACAAAAGTGTCATCAACTAAAAAGTTTCTCTTGAATCTAGCAGGTATTTTAATAAATATAATATTTAGACAAAAAATATTTTACATTGAATCTATGGTACTTTATGGTAAGAATTTTTATGGTACTTTAAGTTCTAATCATCTTTACAAGATCACTGTCTATAATGTTTCAAGGTTTTTACTTAGCAAAAATCATTTTTTATGTATTAGACATATTGTGTATTGTTTGCCCTAATATGAAGAAAAGATATAATGTCTAGACACCTCTAGTTTACCAATAAACCTATGTCTAGTTTGTTGAAGATAGTTTGTATCTGTAAGGTTTTTTGTTATCATGATATCTTGCATTTATTATGTATTTCTATTCATTATTGTGCATCACTTATCGCTGTATAGAAAATTGCACATCTCCATGATTGCAAATTTCTAAACTATGAATTTACTTCCAGTTATTTGACTTGTGATTTTGTATGGACATATTTTTTACACATTAGTTATCATCTGTAAAAGCATATTTCTATATTAATATTTTTTAAATTGGTGTGTTGCTTTACATTTAACTATATTTTATGCTTTTTTTTTATATACTTTGCATTGTTGGCATGGTTAGTTAACAAAATTTATAGTAACTTTTAAGGATAAAATTGTATATAATTTATTATGCAATGTTTTTCTTTTTTTATGCTAGTACAAGGTTATGGACTATCAACTTCTAATACAATATATTTGTTGCTGAAAATTTCAGAAGGCACCATATGGGTATATAAGAAGAATGATAAATAGACATCGTCAATAAAAAATACAACTTTGTAGTAATAAATCATAATTTGGATTTGGTAAAGAGCTATGAATTAGGGGATATGACTTTATATTTAATTATATTTTAAGATTTTTGTTTATGTATACTATGAGTTATTAGCATGGTATGAGTTATTGTCATAAAATGTGTTGTGTTTTATAAATAAATTTTTATTTATTGCTATTGGCTATCACCTTCTAATACAATATATTTGTTGCAGGAAAACTTCCAGAAGTCACTATATGAATATATAATAATAATAATAAATGGATATAATCAATAAAAAATTTAAATTTTATGGTAAGGAATTCTTATTTGGATTTGGTACAGATCTATGAATGGGGAATATGATTTTATATTTAGTTATATTGTACGTTTTTATGTATGCTTTGAGTTATTGCCATGACAGGAAGGAGTTATTGGCATAAAATGTATTTTGTTTTTTGTAATAAATTTATATTAATTTTTATGCAACTTTTTTTTTTTTATTTTCTTTTGCTGAAACCGGACTATCAACTTCTTATACAATATATTTGTTGCAAAAAACTTTAGAAGGTATTATATAGGTATATAAAAAGAATAATCAATATACATCAATAAAATATACAATTGTATATCATCAACAAAAATGCAAATTTTGTAGTAATGAATCATTATTTGCTTTTAGCAAATATCTATGAATAGGGGATATGATTTTTATATTTTTATGTATGCTTTGAGTTATTGACAAGGTCAAGTATTTAATAAAATGTGTTGTGTGGTTTTTTGTTTAATAAATTTTTATTAATTTGATATGCAATTTTTTACGAATACCGGGTATTTGATTGAGAACAGATTATAATACGTATAAAATTAATTTCGCTAGTTACAAATATATACAAACAAATATTATTTTGAAAAATTTATGAATTTATATGAAAAAAATAAAGAAAGAAAAGATAAAAACCACATATGTGCACCCATAAAACAATAATCTACATTTTTTGTTTAGTTTTAACTATTTACACAAACAACAATAAAAAAATTGCAGAAATTACATATTATAGAATTGCCAGTTAACGAATAAATGCATAAAATATCAATTCAATATGATAAAAATATGTTAAATTATCTAAATAATCATATTCCCCCAAAAAAGCTTTGTATCAAATTTTTAAATAATGTGACCTTTATTAAACACTTCAATCCAAAATATATGCATAAGAATGATTCTGCTTTAAACATTTTTTAGTTCATTTTAAATTAAAAAAAATATTTTCTTTCCAGAAAAGTTCTTCAGCGTGCACTAAAAATCTTACTCATAGCGCAAGACGAGAGAGGAATAAGTGCTATATGCTCTATCGATTGCTCTACGGGACCTGCCGTTGTCATGGTAACGCGCAATGACGTCTGACGCCACGTTTAAACTGACCATAAAAAACTCATAGAGGCATCCCGGTTTTTCATTTCAAGTGGGGTAGCAGCACACCTGGTCAAATTACTTCTTTTGTTTACGACCCAAGCAACAGAGCCCTGTGGAACTCATCGTGGGTTTTTGGGTCCTGAAACCATGGGCCCATTAAAGTTGGGGGTTTTCGAGTACGAGAAATTCAAATCTGGTATCCCTGTCAGGTGGAAAGTCGAAAGAAAATTGTGGTTTAGATTTTTTTTTTTTTTTTTTTTTTTATGCTTATGAAATAAAGGATTTTAATTCAAAAATTGTGGAGAGTTGTTATAAGAAAATGCACATTTTTATCATAAGCCATCGGAAAAAAATGTTTTAAGGGGAACTAGATAATTATATCGTTCTGATGATATAAATATTTGCAAAATTTGATGTTTTGAATTCTAGATAAAAAAGGTACATGTTTTGGAATGGCAAAAATCTATTCAGCTTTGTTAACAATAGCTGAACTTAAAAATTGATGCTATTATCAATATGTATATATATTTTTCATTTGCAAATTATTTAAATGTTAGTTTAATGAGAAAGCTTATCATAACTATATCAACGTTAGCGAATTTGTAATTTAGAATATTTAAAAACAAAAAATTAAAAAAGGTCAACAGTGTTGTAAAATCTAACAAATTTTTTTAATGTTAACTGAACAATTTGTAAATTATTTTTAACACATTAATAATACTTGTTACTTCTAAAATTCCTTGAGCATGTACAATTAGTAATTTTCTTTAAATTAATGAATTAATTTTAATTTTCTTTTTTTCTTGAATTTAGACTTTCAAAACCTAAGAAGAATATAGTTCACATTTTCTGACATGAACAAGTTGATAAATTTCTCTCGCATATTTATGACAAAATAATTTAACACGCTTATTTTAACTGTATAGAATGACGTGATTCATCTCATAGGTAGACATACAAAATTTATTACATAAATATATAGAAAAGAGAGAGAGAGATTTTATTTTGTTATTTAGCTTCTTTGATTGGAATCAAGAATTTTTCTTGTTTTCTGGAAATTTAGGTATTTGAAAATGTTTGAAAAAGAGGTGTTAAATTCAACTACTAATTTACAAACTCACACAAAAATACAGCGATTACTTGTTTAATAATAAAAAAATATTTACTCTTTTTATAAAATACTCGTTTAGATTAAGCTGATATTTACTATCAAGATGCATGTTTTTATTTCTGATAATCAATGCTAGAAATTTCTATAAGATTCACTAAACTTTTAGCCTATTTATCACTCAATTGTTTTTTCTCAGTTATGATATTGATATGCATTATCATTGGGATATATTGCTACAGTTTTTAAAAACAAATTTTTGAAATAATAATAATTTTGTAATAAATAATTAGTATTAAGTATATTTATAAAGGTTCTTAGTAATTAAAAAAAATATTATTTTGTATCATTTTATAATGCAGGTTTGGTAACATTCAGTTTTTTTTCTTAATAATGCATACAATTCAAATGCAAAATAATGCTACTGAGCTCCTATTTATTGTGCATTTGAACAATTTTATTTCATTCACCTAAATATTTGTCATAACATTGTTTGCATATTAAATTGCTGTATCATCATATTATTCATCTGAACAAATATATATAAATGCATACCAATCACAAATGCATATGAACACATATTATAAGGCAGACACTGTCTACAGATATCGTTATTTGTGCAAACAGTTGACTTTTGTTGAACCTTAACAAATAACCATTATGAATACCAGTCACGTCAAATCACTATTCTAAATATAAACTCTTAGTTCACAAAGTAAAAAAAAATGTGTTTAAAATTTAAATAATTTAAAAAATATTATATAGTTATAAAAATTTGTATTCTTCTCATGAGGAATGTTTATTTGGATTCATTTAGAAATAAAATGCACAAAGAAATTCCATATAATCTAATAAATAATTTAAAAATCGTTTAATAGAAAATATCTTATTTTATGTAATATTCAACATATTATTATGAAAAAAAAAAAAACATTATAAAATTTTTTAATCCTTCAAAAAATCATATAAAATGTATTTTCTGATTAACGATTGTTCCCCATTAGTTGAAAAAGTAGCTTCTTGAAGCCGTAATAGTTCTAATATAGCCTGTTACAATAGACATTAATCGATTATTTTTAAGTTTATTCTATTTCAAAAATATGAATTTAAAATTTTATTTTAGCACTAAATAAAAAATAAAAACATTTAATGCAGTAAATGCAGCAATTAAGGAGTTTAAAATTATTATTTATTAATTGTCTAAAAGCCAGAAAAGTTCTATTAAAAAATGCAAATTTCATTATGTTTTGAAATTCACATTTAATTTATTTGCATTCTTTTATGATTAAAAAATAAATAAAAAAAATATATAAAATTTCTTCAAAAATCATCCTTTTACTTTTCTATGATAAATGTAAAAGAAATAAAAACAAAAAAATTTTATATAAGGGAATAATTTCAGTTTTATAAGAATATCTTTAAATTTTCAATTGATGAATGTAAATGAAGAAAAATTCCACTTAAAAGTTTTGTAAATAATTTTTAATTAATTAAAAAATTTGAATTCAAAAAATTCTTTTACATTTATAGGATGAATTTAAATGAAATAAAAAAATTATTATTACAAAAGTAATTTATTATGGTTTAAAATTTAATTAAAAAAAAATCACCATACACAAAATATATTTTCTAAAGGAATAAAATGAAATAAAAATAACTAAAAATGTATATAAAATTTTTAATTTAAAAATCAAAATATTAAAAGTCCCAATTATTAATAAATGATTAAATTAAATGAAAAAGCAAAATTAAACCGATGAAGGGCCAAAATTGATTACATGATGAAAGAAGTTTTGAAATTCTCACAAAAAAAAATAAGAGTCTTTTAAAATAGCTTCTTCTTTTTAAATAAAATGCAAATCAAATTTTTCTTTACGGAAAAAGTTGTACAAAGATATAATTATATTTATTTATGGTCATCGTATTATTTTCATCAGAATGGCATTTTTTAAAGGTTTTTCAGTTATAATTTTAAATGTTAATTATACATCAGATTAAAATATTTCATTTAATCAAATTAACTAATAAATTTGAAATTGTAAAAAATCTTAATATTTAGGACAAAATGTTTTATGATTCAACAAGAAAAATTGATTATGATTTATTTGGTTTTAAGATAATTACGTTTATATATATCGCTTATTAAATGTTTTTTTAAGTACCAAAATCGTTTCAAAATTTAACATTTTTAAAAGGAAACTACATTAAATAATAATAAAATTTTTTTATGAAGAATTTTTTTAAGAAAGAGGAATGTATGTTATTTGTCAAGTATAATAATATGCAAACACTCACATTATACAGCAAACAAACAGTATTTTGATTTAACATTAGTGTTTTTGTCATAGAAAACCTGTTTTCAAATCTGATAGCAGAATTACGTATAATGTATAATGAGACTCAGGATATTAGCTAATGTCTGTGTACCAAAAAATGTTGAAACAAATACAATTTATGAAAAATGAAAGCTGTGATTGGTGATTAACCAAAAATATGCCAGAAGTTAGGGAAGCCAATCCTCTTTTTCACGGATTGTATAAAAGGAGGCTTTATGAAGAAGAGAGTTCTGTAACATTACCTATGATTTAACTTTTCTTCTTTATCTGAATAAGCCGGAGTTTTCTGTTTTTTAAAGATAATTACTTTTAATTTATGGTCACATGATATTAAGGTTTTTCGCAGACCAAAAGTGTTTTACCAAATATAGACTTTTTAAAACTCTGAAAATCTATACTTTGGAGGAGATTGCAATAAAAAAATATATCAGCATTTTCAAAGTTGAAACTATAAGGATTGTCATTATTTGTATACATTTATATAGATATGTATAGTGCTTGTAAATAAAAATTATTTCCATGAATTTGAAACCAGTCCTTTTCAAACCGTTTTCTAAAGATAATAAGTTTTTAATTTAAAACCATTTAGTTTATTTAAAGTTTATTTTTCAAAACAGGAATATAAAATTTTTATTAACAATAAATAAAAAATAAGATTTAATGTAACAAAACACAGCAATTATGTAGTTTAAGACTATTATTTGTAAATTGTCTAAAGCAAGAAAGGTTCTACAAAAAATGCAAATTTCATTATGTATTTTTTAATTTACTTTTAATTTAACATTATTTTAATTTCAAAAATAATATACTAAAAATATAAATTGGTCAGGGTTTATTTCCTTTTTTTTCGAGAACCAAATGAGTTTTACCAAATTATTTTAAAAAAAAATATATTAGATTTTAATAAAACTAAAAAAATATGTCAGAATTTGAAAAGATAAAATTGTTAAACAGTTTTGTTTATTAAATCCTTAATTATGAATTCAAATTAGGATTATAAACATTTTTTATGATTTTTACAATTATTTTTTACAAAAGTAATTTATGTCATAGTTTTCAAAAAATTAAAAAAAAAAAAATATTTAATATAGAAAAGATGTGTAAGCAAATTAAGAACAAATTACTATGGAAATGTATTCATTTTCTTTTGATAAGATTTAACTAAGGAAATATTCAAAAATCACAATTATTAAAAAAAGATTAATTTTAAATGAAAAACTTAATTAATGTGTTTGATGCCATTAAATATTGTTAAAAAATGAAATTAAAATTTTCTTCAAAAAGCTTCTTATGATTAAAATAAAATGCATTATTTATTTATTGAGAAAAGGTTTTCAAAGAAAATTACTTTTAATATTTGGTCACGTATTAATTGTGTTTTTTCCAGAACCAAAAGTGTTTTACCAAATAGAATAATTTTAAAAGAAACTGTATTAGATTAATATTAAAAAATATGTCAGCATTTAAGGAAGCCATAATCATTGTGTGAAATTGTATTTAAAACCCTTAATTATGTATAGGATAAACATTATTTATGATTTAACGTTGTTTATATGTCAAAGTTTTCAAATATAATTACTTTAACATATAGTCAGTATTAGTTTTAGTTACGAGAACCAAAATTGTTTTACCAAATATAATTTAAAAAAAGCTATATTATATTATTAAAAAAAATATATCATCATAGGAAGCCAAAATAATTGTCTGAAATTGTATAAAATCTTAATTTCGTTTAGGACAAACATTATTTAGGATTTAACATTATTTATCATAGGACAAATGTTAGTTTACAATAACAAAGACAAATAATATTTATCCTCTTTTAATAAGTTCAATACTAAAACTAAAAGGAAGGTCAAACTTATTTTGGAACAGGAAAATTTATGATTTAAGATTTTGTCATAGGACAAATGTTAAAAGTGAATTACAATAACAAACGGGGCAAATATATTTAATCTTTTTAATAAGTTCATTATATAAAATAAAAAAAATAAAATGTCTAAAACTAAAATTAAACTATAAGGAAGTCTAGAAAATATAAGAAACACTTACATGAAAATTGAAATCGATAAATATTATCATATATTAATTTTAAACATTCTCCATATTTTCCAAACATTATTTAACATTATATGTCATAGTTTTCAAAGATAGTTACATTTCAATATGTGGTAGCGTATTAATTGTGTCTTTTCAAGTACAAAAATGTTTTATCAAAATACTTTTAAAAGAAATCTATATTAAATTAACAAAAATATATGTCAGCATTTATGAAAGCCATAATGATTGTCTGAAATTGTACAAAACCTTAATTTCGAATATGACAATATTATTTATGATTTAACATTATTTATCAAAACAAATTTATAAAAGAGTATTACAATAACAAACCGGACAAATAATATTTATTATCTTTTAATAAGTTCATTATGCTAAAACCAAAAACAAAAAAATTTCAAAACAAAGTTAAAATATATCACTTAAGTGAGACAGTTGAAAACTATAAGAACTACTTACATCAAAAGTGAAATCAATAAATTATAAACATAATTAATTTTCAAACTTTTCCATATTCTAAGTACTTTTGCTTCAGAAATAAAGAAGATCTTATCTTGGACCCAAACACAATTATCTCACAACGAAAACATTCAAGTATGGGGACATTTCGCGACATACGATGTATTCATTGTCAACGCGTAATACTTTTAAGCCCTCTGTTTGAATAATGAACGTGAATAATGAACTTGAGCGATGGCGCCTCAGAGAAAATGATATATGAGCAGCAAACTTCGTATTATTGTCGCAAACAATCTCTTCATAATGATACTAATGGAAATGGGACTAATCTAGTTTATTATTACAATCACTTTTATTTCATTTTACATTTCATTATGCAAATGGAAATTAAAATAATTGAAGCCATTCTTAAGAATGTTACAGAAATTTCTTGTAAATTACAGCTTGAATTATTTTACGTTAATTATATTTTTACAAATATTATTTAAATTATTTAATATTTACTGTGAAAACATGTTAAATATACATTATATAAGAAACGTTAACTGAAAATGTCATCAAATTGGTAAGTAAGAAAATGTAAGATATTGGTAAGTAAGTAACTATAAAAAAGAAACGTTAACTAAAATATTACCAAATTGGTAAGTAAAGAATTGAGGTATTGGTAAGTAAGATTGGTTTGGTTTGTCATTCTAGGGTCATCTTGTGCACATGAGGGCTCATTAGACCGAGGACCTACAGTTTAAAGTGGAATCCGAACCACTGATTATTGAGCATGAACCACTCCATGCCACTGCCAGAATTCGAACTTTAAGCCCTATAATACTAATGGCCAGAAGCGTGGTAAGTAAGAAGTAACTATAGCAATGAAATTCCTGAGCCTTTCAAAAAAAAAGGGGTGTAACTGTGCTTCCTTCTACACATTCACAAAGCACTCCCTGTGGCGTTATGGAGAAACGGTCAGTAGGCCTCCGAGACACTCACCAGAGAGGAAGTACAACGTAACCACTGACACTGAGAAAGCGTTTATTTTATAGTCTCTCATCCAGAGAGAAGTAATATATTTATTTAACGCAACCCTGCGTATTTGGTGGCCTACAGACTCTCACTCTAAGATGAATTATGCTTCGCGTATCTTATGTGCAGCTGTGTATCGGGTTTTCGGTTTTAGTAGTGGAATCTTTCCTTGGAAGCAAATTTAAAAGTACACTGAAAATATTTTCGTTTTTGTCTAAAATTGTAACCGAGCTTCCTCTCCTACACACTAGCAACAGCACCCCGCGCGGTGTTCAGGAAAAATGTTTAGTCAGCCTCAAGACTCTCACCCGAGAGGATTTGGTTCGGTTTGTAGCTCTACGGTACTTTTTTTTTTCGATAGATTAGAGAGAAACCTACTTTTCGAACGAATTACGAAATTCCGATTCCGAACCACTAACAAACATCTAGGCCATCACCAGGATGTAAACTTGAAAGTTTGTTGTGGTAGCAATGGTCAGAGAGCTAGACAATTAGCCACCAGGTAGTCATCTAAGAGCGCTCCCAATGAGAAACGTTGGTTTATAGTCTGTCATCGAGAGGAGATATATTTAGATATTCCAGCGCATTAGTTGGCCTACAGATTCTCAGTCGGAGAGGAATTATATTTCGCCCCTACGTGTAGCTGAGTATCAGGTTTTCGGCTTAGAAGTGGAGTCCTTCCGATGAATCTATAATTATCTGTCTTTAAATGTATTAAATATTGTGTGTCTCAAATTGTATATGGGTGGTATCTGTATGTGTGTAAACAAAGCTGTGAATTCTCAAACTTGTGCCTCATGTATCTCCAACCACAATGTTACAATCTCACACTACAAGGGCCTAATAAGTTACAATTGTTAAAACCAAATAGAATATTATAGAATTCGGTTATAAATATAATGCAAATTTCTGTTGAAAACAACTTTTGTCCGGATTTTGATTTAACATGGAGAATCAATAAGCCTTATAAAAATGTCTCTATTGTTTTAATAAAATAATTTTTTTTTTTTTGCTTCAGTGCAAGACAATGTTTACAAACATTTCGCTTATTTCTTGAAATATTATCTAGGGATTGTCATTTAGAGATGCCATTAAATTCTTTGAATAAAGTTTATTCAAAGATAAACCAGAAATTTCTTGTTCGTTTCAATATTTATGTATGGATATATGCAGTCATTGCTTCAGCACAAATTAAATATTCATTTATATATTTTCAGTTCTTTGTTTACAATTTTCTTCATTTAGATGTAAATAGGTATTTAAATTTTTGGGCTTTAAGAGAACAAGTAAAATGTGAATAGATTTAAAGTTAAGAATGTCAGTAAATTTCTTAGCATTGCAGCATTTTTTTCTGTAAGATAGTCAATTCCGTCATTAAATCTGTCATTTTTCATTTTTTTAAGCACCATTTTATGATCAGATCTTTTGAAATCGAAAATGTTATTTTAATTAAAGGATTCATTGTAGGGTTAGAATATTTAATACGAAATATTGAGCAAATAATTTTAATTCTTATTTATATTGTGTCCCCTTTCGAAGCTAAATCAATATTTTATTGTTGTTGTGACTAATCCTCAGTATCCTGCAGCACGGGGAAGGGGTCTCCATGAATACTCTACTCATGGAGAGAGGGGAAAGTCGGCAGCTTCTGTTAAGATGGAGCACCCGTAGGTAGAATGGTCAGAATGCCTCGAGACTCTCAGCCGAGAAGAAGGACAGTGTAAACCTGCTCTCTCACTGAGAAGTATATTTCGCGCACCCTGTGCTTATTTGTGCTTCGGGTTTTCTGTTTAAAAGTTGATGTTGAAGAAGGAGGAAATGCCTATGCCGGATAGGCTTAGCTGGAACTATGCCGGATTTACTTATCGTATGGGAGAAAACCGAAAAACTCTCACCAATTTGTCAGACTCAAGGCAGGATTCTGAACATCACAAACGCCCTCGAACCTCCTCGTTTTGAAACAGGGCCTACAACAATGCCGACAGTGAATTGAACTTCATCCCTAATGCTCATTAGCGGCCCACGTTACTACTGAGACTCGAGTCAAGCTATTGTAAGCTCTTTCTTGAATCTTGTGACTGATTTTGAACTTTGATTACTGAATTGCGAAATACTAACTTATTTACTTTTAGAAATTAATTTCGTGAAATGAAAATAACGATGGTGGTTAAGGCAATTTTATCAGGAAAATTAACAGAAAAGTACAATAGGTTATCGGAATCTAAATTACCGATTACTGAAAAAAGATATTAGGGAGTTTTTTGCAAACCGTATTTTGGACGTCCATTAGCTTTTTCTCCCTAGCGCGCATGCTCATAGGAAATTGCGCATGCGATATCATGCGTAATAATGTTTCCTATGAGCATGCGCGCTAGTTAAAAAAAAGCTAACGGACGTCCAAAATACGGTATGCAAAAACTCTCTATTATTGTAAGATGTTCATCATTACAGAACTATAAAAATCTTAAAATGGTGACCTCGTATGTGTTTTTGGAATTTTTGTATTTAATAGTATTAGAGTCCTGCATGAGAAAATACAAAATCGATTTATTAGAAAAAAATAATTACATTAGGAAACTTTGTGGTAATATTAATCTTCATAGGTTCGTAAAAAAAATTATCACGTAAGAATCGTTGTTTCTATCAAGTATTTAATTGCATTCGTAAGGGCCCACCGTATTAGCGTCGCTATCAGTTGTTTATTTTGAGTCTGTTGCTAATTTAGGACAAAAAGCAAATTGAAAAAAAAAAAAAAAATGTTACGAAATGTAAGGTTAGAGGAAATCGGGAGCCTCAAACAGCCCTTCTACTGGAACCCATTAGAATACATATTTAGCAAAACATTGGACAATATTTTATTTATGTAGGATTTGCTTGTGTGGTAATCAGCAGGCGGCGACACATCACGGTTGCTTGTCTTTGACAGAGCCTGTTTACAAGCCCGTGGATGAGGAAAGAAGCCCCGTAGATGTAGATTAAATGGATTTATTTAAAGTAACGTCCCGTTACTGCGTTTTGTATGTCAAATCCCTAGACACCCACTGCAAAAAGTCCAGCCATTGTTAGACTGGTAGAGTAGTCTACAAAAACTGTAGGTTCGGCCGGGATGAATATATTGAAACTCTACATTTATACTACACATAACAAATAATAACAAATTAAAATAATAAATTGTATTTCCTAAATTAAATTAAATAGCTAAGCACTTAAATTTGCATTCAAACTATTTAATTATATACATACCAGATATTGATAGTAAGAATTAATTTTTTTTTATAAATACCACAAATATCATTAATTTATTTAATAAAATAGGGAATTAAATCCCCAAAAAGCAGTGATTGCAAAACTCAGCCAGTGTAATCAAACCTAAGCTCTCCTACATGTTAGCTACGCACAATATTACAATGCTATGAATTGGACTAAATTAAATATACTACTGAAAACGGCAATTTACGCGTAACATTAAAATGAATTTATATATATTTTTAAATGAATATATCTTTACGCGCCCATTTATGGCTTTGAATTAATATGAATTAGATGTTTCATGTGTCATGAAGTCTTATGCAAATCGAACTCCATATAAACATATCCATTGCTTACTTTTTAACCTCAAGGTCTTGAGCGGCCCTACCAACGGTCATACCATGCTGAATATACCGGTTTTCGTTAGATCACCGAAGTCAACCATCATTGGGCGCGGTCAGTACTTCGGTGGGTGACCACCTGGGAACATCGCGTGCGGTTGGCATTCACAAATTTGGGACCTGAATGGCCGAGTGTCTAGCTCTGGTTGCCACAGGTTTCGGATTCGAATCCCGGCTGTGCCATGGATGTTTGTAGTGGTTCGGAATCCACTTTAAGCCGTAGGTCCCGGTCTCCTATGACTGTAAGAGCGTCTCGGAGCCAAAGTCAGACTTCTACCTACGGGTGCTCCATCACAACAGAAGCTGCTTCCTTCCCTTTCAATCATGAGTACGTATGGGCTCGTGGGCTTGGCCAGCCAAGTGGGATAAGAAACAACAACAATTTATGATTGTTGAACTTGAGCTTATTTTATTAGATATTTTTATTTTGCATTGTAATAAATCTAATTTCCCTTATGCATTACTTTTCAGTACTATCAGTATACATGGTTTTTTTTTTTTTTTTTTATAAAGGATTAATTATATAAGGAATGTTTTTATTTTTTTCTAGCAAACTGATATTGTTTCTATGTCTAGAGATGTTTCTGCCACATCTGTTTATTTTTACTACTTACTCATTTATGGTTTAGATTTTTTGAAATTTGTGTTCAGTCCTTATTTTTATTTTATTTTATTTATTCATTTATTATTATTTTGGTATCATTTCTGATTTTATGAAAATAAAAAGTTTAAGCCTGCTCTTATACACCACCAGACTCTCAGAAACAAGAATTTTACGTAAAAATTAAACTGTATGCATAAAGCATTTACATTAGTTCAATTTTTTATTCCTTATATATTAATAATATATCTTTTTACATTTATTATCATACTATATATTACATTTTTTTTTATCTTTTTTTATAGATATTAAAATTTTTAACAGGAACATCATTTTCCATGTATTAAACGATCTAAAATATTTAAATAAAATAACACATGCTATTTTTTAAATTGTCTTTAAATTTGTTTCACAAATTCAATAAAATTTAAATCAAAAATTTAATTCATAAGAGAATAATTCAATATAAGGACAATGTTTACAAGAAAATATAAAAAATATCAAGCTCAAAAACATTATTTAAAAACATTAAAATCTTTTCGCTTATGCTCTCATCGTTTTACAGCTCATATAAAGTGCAATTAATCCATGCTATGTTGTTTATGAGAAATATTGAACTGCTGAAAAATGATCACTAATTGAACTTTTAATTATCAGATAAATAAAAAAAAATTTATACTACATTTTGATGCTAAAAATAGCTTATACTTTTTTGTTATTAAATTAAAATTTTGAATTTATACACTTTAAACATTGTATTTTTTCGTCTAAATAGAAAATATAAAAAAAAAAATATTTATTATCCCCAGTTTAAAAAAATAAACTGTATTCCCGGAAGTTAAAGTCGGCATTTTTTTATTCAAAAATAGCTAAACATTAAAAAAATCATTCAAATTATATTAATTAGTTACAAGTAATTACAGATACACCCACCCTATATTTTTAATGAGAATCGTTTTAAAAGTTCCATAAAAGATGATTAATTAATTTATTTAAGATCGGTATTAATTTTTGACAAGTAACTTTAGAAAACACTTTTTTTTTGCGATACTCATCTGCCCACGCTTACTTAAAAGATTTGGAAATACTTTCGCCCGAGGTAAAGTTAAAAAAAAAAAACGTTATTAGTAATTCTTTCGGCGTTAATCACATCCGCAATTCTTTATGAGCCTTTAATTAATTATTATCGATCCGTTAAAATTAAAAACCTAATGATGGATCATGTTATAAGCCTTCATAAATCCATTTGTCTAATGGATGAGAAAAATTCTGTTATAAAGGAGGAAAAAAAAATGTAAAAGAATGCCATCAATTTTGGAATTTAAAAAAAGGAGGTGTCGTGAAAGAAAATTTAATAAAAGCTCTCTAAATAGTGTAGTTGGTGTAATAACATGGTGTAACATGGTTGGAGTAATAAATTAAATTGGAATGAAGTAGAGATAAGTTAAGTTTCCATGCTGCAAAAATCATGATTCAATAGCAACGAGCTCAGATAGCATGGGGGAAGAGGGCTCGAATCCAGTGAATACGATATCAGGTTCGGATCCAGTCACTGCTTTCTGGTAAAATAACTCTCTTTAGCGATTTTGATAATTTGTATAACATAGAAATCTAGCTGCCTAGAGGGAGTTTTTCAGCTATTATTCGATACAACACACAAATATAGGGCATTTTCCCTGAAAGTTCCCGCTGTTTTGGATAAATAGCCTTTATTTCATCGGTTATCTGTTCATGGCATACATAAGTGGAAAATGTAGCATACCCATGTACCACAAATAGGAGTATCTATGCCAAGGGGGTTTGATACGAAAATACCGAATCCAAAGTTCCCATACCTATGATAGAGCTGAAATTTCCTTTCTCCCTATTTTTAGGTATTCTTCGATGCAACACACAAATACAGGGCAACATACAAATTTATCCCTCAAAGTTTCCCGGAAAGCAATGCTCTACCTTTATTCCATAGGTTAGCTGATCATGGTGTACAGGTCAGCTGATCATGGTGATCAGTGGAAAATGAATCATATCTATGTGTACTGTACTACCCACATAGTAGTAGTACAGTACACATAGTAGTAGTACTATTATACACTAGTACCTACTATTACTACCTATATAGTACCTACTATATGAACTGTACTTTTTGTGATAGGTATACCATAAAAAAAAAGAGATTCTGTGCCAAAGGTGTTTGATACGTAATATGCTGAATAAAATGTTACCATATCTATATTAGGGCTGAAATTCCTTTTTCCCAATTTTCAGGCATTCTCCGATACAACGCACAAATATAATGTATTTATCCCTAACAGTTCCAACCGCAGACAATGTTCTTCCTTTATTCCTTCGGTTGGCAGTTTATGGCATAAAGTAGAAACTGAAGCAAACCCATGTACAGTAAAAAAAGAGTTTCCATGTCAAGGGTATTTGGCACAAAAGATGCCGAATCCAAAGTCTTCATGCCACTGTCAGGGATGGAATTTCATGGGAAGGCAATGCTCTTCCTTTATTCACTCCGTTGCTGTTCATGGCATACATAAGTAATAACACAACCATGCACAACAAAAAAAGATGTTCCGTGACAAGAGTGTTTGGAACGAAAGATAATAAATCCCAAAGTTATCATGTAAGGCTGAAATTTCTTTTCTCCCTATTTCCAGATATTCATCGATGCAACCCACAAATACAGAGCATTTATCCCTAAACTTTTCCTCCAGAAGACAATTACTATTTCGTTGGTTGGCTATTTATTACTACATAAGTAAAAAATGAAATATACCTATATATCGCAAAAATGAATCTCCATGCTTGGTACGAAAGATGCCGAATCCGAAGTTACTATGTCTATGATAGGGTTGAAATTTCATTTCTCCTATTTTCTGGTATTATAGGTGCGCAGTAGATCTACCTCCCCGTGGTGCACCTGGTAACACTTTTCAGGGGCTAAAAGATCTACAACTTGGCATTATGTTAGATTAATGAACTCTGTTTCAGCATGTTTTGTTGTACTCTATTCTTTTTTATTTTTCGTTGTTCTTTTTTTTTTTTGCTGTAACTGTTCCTAATCTGCCATTGGAAATAAAAAAAAAATAAAAAAATTTCTGGTATTCTTCGTCACAACCCACAAATGCAGAGCATTTATACGTAAAAGTTCCCACTGAAAAGACAATGACCTACCTTTATATCGTTGGTTGGCTGTTTATAGCTACATAAGTGGAAAAAAAAAGCAACCCCTCCCCTGTAACACAAAAAAGAATTTCTGCGCCAAGTGTATTGGATTCAAAACTCTACAAACGTAGCCGAATCCAAAGCTTGCATGCCTATGTCAGGGCTTCAATGGCCTCCTAATGTTCTTAAACTGAGGTATAAATATGAAGAGTGAAGTTAGGTGAAAGATTCTCCCAAATGCCACCTTTGGTAGAAATTTTCGTTCAAAAGTGCCGTTGCATCATTTCAGCCACGTCTTTATCAAAATTGTGAAAAGGCATCTCAGTTTTAGGTTCAGTGATACGGTTTAGTAGCAGTATATAACTGCCATATTAAAGTTTAAATCTGGTCAGAGTTTTGATAGTTTCATCAAAATTTTATATTTTTTTTTTTTTTTTAAATATATTTATATTACTTTTCAAAAATATATTACAATAGTTATGATTAATTTACAAAATTAATCATAGTAAAAGGAATATTAAAAAAATTCCAAACATACCTTTTTTTTTAATAATGCTTAAAAATTCCCTCAAAAATCATAACTAATTATCATTATTTTGCTTATCTAGTACAAATATCATAAACAATTGCTTATTTTCATAAAGTGTAATAGTTAATTATTAAAATTATATGATAATATTCTAAACATAATTGATTTCCCGCAATCCAAGAGAAAATTTGTGTTATTCTCAGTAAGAAATAAGGTTGAAATGTGTCTGATAATTTGAGGGTCGATCTCTGTAAATTTCATTAAATAAAAGATTTATTTAAGAAATATTTAAAAATATATATATATATTTCTTGGATCAAATGAAATGAAAACATGTACATTTTTATTTATTATGTATGTAATTTAAAAATATTTTTCTCATCATTTATATTTTCATTTTTTCCCATTCACACCAAATATTTTTAAATTGAGCTCAGAAATTTATCATTCTTAAAAAAAAAAAAATCCTCTTGTATTAAGAAATTTTTCTATTCCATTTCTCAATAAACAATGATTAATTCCAGTCTTCTAAACATACTCCATTTTGAGCAAAAAAAAAAAGTTTTTATTCCACTTTCTTGATTACTTTCTTCAATGTGTTTTGAAAACTAGAACGATTCTACGTCAGGTTCATTATAGTTGCATTAAAACTTCTATCATAATGTACTGCAATAATTATCTCAATTTATCCTTATCGAAAAACAATCTTTTTTTCTAAATAAATATAATTAGAATCGATCGTAGTTAATATATATTTCTATAATGGGAAATCATATATATTTTTTTTTTTTTTTTGTATTTTTATACTTTTCCTTTATTTTTTTTTTTTTTTTTTTTTTATTTTTATTCATAAAAAAATCCATTTATCATGTCATAAGCTTTTTTTAAAGTATGTTTAGTAACTTTTCTAATGGTTTCTCAAAAAATTTGTTTATAGTATAAATTAGTTGTAAATGAATATTAAAATTATTGTTAAAATAATTAAAATATTTCTCTTTCGTATAGCAGGCATATTTGTTCAAGAAATAATATTTTTCTCTGTTATTAATCTTGAATATATTTCATTTTAAGTATATTGAAATATAATTCATCAAGAATTAATTCTTTACAAAGGTTATAAAATCTTTTTATATCTATGTTTTTATCAATGTGATATAATTTTTTATGAATTTTCATTTAGTGTTTTATTTGTGTAAATCATTTTCATTTGGTTTATTAATTTTAACGATTTACTGTTAAAATGGTTAAAATATTTCATTTTTGTATGGCAGACATAATTGTTCTCGAAATAATATTTCTTCTTTGTTATTAGTGTTGAATATATTTCGTTTTAAATATATATAGAAATATCAATCATCAAGAATTAATGCTTTCTTTAGAAATGCTATAATGTCGTATTAAATGTTGATTCAATTTTTGGTTATGTTTTTTTATCAACAATGTGATATAATTCTTTGTGTTTTTATTATGTAAATCATTTTCATTTAGGTATTTTTAATGATTGACTGTTACAATAATTAAAATTATTCTTTTCTGTATGACAGACATAATGGCTATCAAAGTAATTTTTTTTCTCTGTTATAAATCTTAAATATATTTAATTTTAAGTATATTGAAATATCATTCTTCAAGAATTAGGTTTTCTTTAGAAAGGCTAGTGAAATCTTTTATATGTTGGTCCAAGTTTTTGTTATGTTTTTAAACTCAATTTGATATTTTTTATGAATTTAATGTTATTATTATGTAAATTATTTTCATTTAGGTAATTTTAATGCTTTACTGTTAAAATAATTAAATTATTTTTGATGACGCAAATAATTGTTCTAGAAATAATATTTTTCTCTGTTATTAAACTTGAATATATTTCATTTTAAATACATCGAAATATCATTCATCAAGAATTAAGGTTTTCTTTAGAATGGCTTTAAAATCTTTTTATATGTTGATTCAAGTTTTTATTATCAATCTGATATTATGTTTTTATGAATTCTCATTTGGTGCTTTTATTACGCTATATATTTGTATGTTTGCCTTCGTTGCTGGCAAAATTATTTAATTTGTTGAATCAAAACCAGTAAGATTTATAATATTTTATTACTTTTTAATGAATTTTTCATTCATTTAATCCTACTTATACAAAGTTTTAATAATTAATAAAATACAGTTTAAAAATGTTTATTAGGTTCTATACAAAGATATAAAAACTTAATTTTCATTCTTTTTAAACATCTTTTGGAAATCTCCAGGTTGAGTAATAATTAATTCAACATCATAAAAGTTAAATGATTCATCAATTTAAGATAAGCTTCTAAATTTAGCGAAAACTGATAATAAAATATCATAGTTTGCTTCTATAGAATTAGATATCTAAATATTTTATCTCTAAACAAATTCTCCCACTGCATTCATTAAACATTATGTCGTGGAATGTTAGGTCCATTGGCTATTTTACATTCCCCAACTCTGTTATGATGAGCCTATGTGTGTATCACTAAATTGCTCGTAGTATGCAGATAAGGTGATTATGTTTTTTTTTTTTTTATTTACAGATCATAATGTTTTTCAACGAGAAAATAATAAAGTTCAAATAAAAAGAAAGATAGCAAGATGTATCATAAAAGCTTTCGATACTTAAATTTTGTTTTGAAATTTAAAGGTTAAAGGTACTTGCATGATAATTAAGTTATTGGTGAAAAAGCATTTATCTCAACAAGCATGCGATTGAAAAGTAATAAATGATTCTGATTCTAATAAAAAGTACATATATGCTTAAAATAAAAAATATATATGTTATATTATTTTCAAATTTTATATTACTTCTATTCTTAAATTGTAACTGTTACATTGTGATCAAATAACTTTCTTATTAAAATTGAATTTGCGATTTATTGTAAAATGAAAAATTCCTTAAACCAGGGATCTCTCTGTCACTTTACAAAAATTAAAATGTTATGAGGTCCTAAAAATCTTTTACAATAAATACTTAAAACAGGCAGCTGCATGATGGTTAATTGACTAGCTCTCCGGGCTTTGGTGCTTCTGGTTCGAATCCTGACGGTGTCATGGATGTTTGTTAGTGGCTCGGAATTCACGTTAAACAGTAGTTCCGATCTAACCATCCTAAAGTGTGAAAACAATGTTCGTAAAGTGACAAACAAAACTCCTAAGTGAAAACGTGAAAACGTTCAAAACAAAACTTTTAATGGAAGATTGCTTAACTTTTACTTTATTTTGGCTGGTCCTTCATTGTCATTTTGGTTTCATGAATTAATAATATTGCCAAAATATGATTACCAAAACATTTTAATGCTTAATATCAAAAATGTTTACAGCTTAATTATAAAAATTTTGGAAACATTAAATCACAAAATTCTGAATGAAAACTTTTGCATTAAATTAATACTGAGAGTAGGGCCTGATGGCCGAGTGACAAGAGCACTGGCGTTCTTTGCCACAGGTTTCGGAGTCGAGTCATGGCGGTGCCATAGATGTTTAAAGTGATTAGGAATCCGCTTTAAGCCTCAGGTCCCAGTATAATTTGAATATACAGTGTTAGACGTATGGGCTGACAAAATTTACCCCTTAGAAAGAAAAATACTAAATGCGATAAACAAAAATGAAAAGTTTTTAAAATCTACACTGTATAAGCATGATATATTCTTACATATATACACTGAAGTGACAAAAGTCATGGGATACCTCTTAATATCGTGTCAGCCCTCCTTGCGCCCGTCGAAGTGCAGCAACTCGACGTGGCATGGACTCAACAAGTCGTTGGAAGTCTTCTGCAGGAATATTGAGCCATGCTGTCTCGATAGACGTCCATAATTGTGAAAAGCGTTGATGGTGCAGGATTTTGGGCAAGAACAGACCTCTCGATGATGTCCCATAAATGCTCTATGGGATTCATGTCGGGCGATCTAGGTGGCCAGATCATTCCTTGGAATTGTCCAAAATGTTCTTCAAATCAATCGCGAACAGTTGCGGCCCGGTGACATGGCGCATTGTCATCCATAAAAATCCCATCGTTGTTTGGGTACATGAAGTCCATGAATGGCTGCAAGTGATCTCCAAGTAGCTGACCATAAGCATTTCCAGTCAATGTTCGGTCCAGTCGCACCAGAGGACCAAGTCCATGCCATGAAAAACAGCCCACACCATTACGGAGCCACCACCAGCTTGAACAGTGCCTTGCTGACAGTTTGGGTCCATGGCTTCGTGGGGTCTGCGCCACACTCGAACCCTACCATCAGCTCTTACCAACTGAAATCGTGACTCATCGGACCAGGCCACGGTTTTCCATTCATCTAGGGACCAACCGATATGCTCACGTGCCCACGAGAGTCGCTGCAAGCGATGTCGTTCTGTCAGTAAAGGCACTCGAGTCGGTCTTCTGCTGGAATAGCCCGAGAAAGCCAAATTTCTTCGCACAGTTCTAACAGACAAGTCCCTTGTACGTCCCACATTGATTTCTGCAGTTATTTGACGCAGTGTTGCTTGTCTGTTAGAATTTACGACTCTTTGCAGACGTCGCCGGTCTCGGTCGTTAAGTGCAGGCGGTCGACCACTGCGCTGTCCATGGTGGGATATTATGCCTGAAATTTCATACTCTCGACACACTCTTGACACAGTGGATCTGGGAATGTTGAATTCCCCTAACGATTTCCGAAAGGGCATGACCCATGCGTCTAGCTCCAACTAACATTCCTCGTTCAAAGTCTGTTAATTCCCGTCGTGCGGTCATCATCACGTCAAAACCTCTTCACATGAATAACTTGAACGGAAATGAAAGCTCTGCGAAAGCACTGCGCATTTATACCTGTTCTACGCGATGCTACTGCCATCTGAAAATTTGCATATTGCTATCCCATAACTTTTGTCACTTCAGTGTATATAATAATATATTATATTATACATTTATCTATCTATCTATATATATATATAAGAAAGCCTAGTTCAAAATCCAAAAGCCTTATCGATTGTTTCATGTCCATGTTCACACCAAGTTCTTGCTTATGGCTCAAGAATGATTGAAGGATTCGAACTCTATATTCCACTTCTATATAATGCTCGCTTAAAATTGTAAGGGGCAAAATGTGGATGTAACAAATACCATAGTATATGCCGAATTGACTGTATTTTTGCCATCCTAGTGGTGAATAATCACATGTCAGAGTGCCTGAATTAAAAATAAAAGCCTTCAATTGAAATTAATATCTGAAAGAAAATTTCTTTTGTGTATTTGTATTTTTAAAGAACTGTTTTTAAAACCATTAGAAAATAACGAATAGTCCAAAATTTTACGGTATATGATTCGATTAAAAAAGCAATACAATACACATTTATAATGCAAGTTTATAAAAATTTACTTTCATTTCCGTAGAAAAAAATAACATCATAACAATAATATAACATCAAGAATAAACCACAAGAACATCAAGGCATATAACAGCTAGAACATCAAAAATGCAATTTTTAATTCCAGGTCTGTTTGAGAAAAAAAAATTAATTTTAAAATAATTACAGAAAGCAAATGTATTGAAATTAAAGAGATCAAATGTGATTATAAAATGACTTGGCACGTAATGAGAAATGCAATCTTTTAAATTGCATTTATCTGTTACGATATTACCCTCTAACATATTTTATTCGCCTCACATTTCAATACGGAGTCTGATATTTATTTCTGGATTTCAAAATAAGAATTGAAGTAGGCGATTAAACTTTCTAAGATGATGCCAGATTTAATAAACTTTTCTGAAGATGTTTTCATTTCACTTCTTATTCTGAACAACGGAAATTGAAAATCTTTTCTTCCAGATGTTATTCTTTTGAAGCCTAGAACGTAAGCAGTTTGGGTAAGCCCTCGCGTGGGTTTAAATGCAGGAAAAATTGCTTATCCAATATGCAGGGCGTGAATATTTTAACTGTAACTTTATTTAATCTCATGAAACACCACCGATACCATGTTTTATTATGATATATTCTTCAGAAAATAAAATATGGTTTTGAGGCTGTTGTAAAAATTTGTTTCTGTATCAATGTACTTAATACCCGTTGAATTTTGAGTCTTTTAAAAAGATATATGACAAAAGATGTAAATTTATGAGAAAAATTATGGTAAAAGATAATATCGTATTATAGTTTAAGAAATTTAAATATGGTAAAAGATTTAAATTTATTTATCGTATAATATTAAAAATTGTAATTTCGTTTAAGAAATTTATAATATCTTGTATTTTAAAGGCCCCTTGCCATGCATCATGACTTATTGTTGAAGTTTCGGCTTTACCCAAATTTGTTAATTTAATAACCACTAGAATGCTGCGGGGATTACATTTTATCTGGATCGATAGATAAAAGTTATGGCCACGGTCTATTTACCATTGCATTAAAAGAAAAATAGTATTTATAATTGATAGTGCAAAACCTCATTTTCTATTCATTATATTCATAAAAGAAAGTTTTTATGTGCACAGTTTATGTTTATTGGAGAGATTTATATAGAGTTTCATGATTAAGTTAACAACCTTCTAGGGCGTATGGCACATCTAGGCGACTCGGAATCCCAGTAATGATTTTCCGATGTGGTAGAAGACTTGGAAAAAGAGTTCCAGTTGGTGTTCCAGGAGAAGAAGTTAAGGAAGTTCCTAAATTTCTGGCATCACATTTTCATTTCTTATGCAGTGATAGTATGTTATCTCATTGTTTACAAAGCGGAACTAGCTTGTATGAAAATATAGCTTACGGTTCTGTAGAGTACATTGAACGATCGACACAAAGCTGTAAATACAGCTATATTTGGTAAAGCATATATTTAATCATAGAGTATATGGACGCCTGCGCCAGCAGTTAATTATCTAAAAACTGTTCTTTTCATAGAGCCTTCATGAGCTATTGGTGAGGACTATGGACATTGGGTAGATTGTACTAAGTCTGTTACCAGACAATCCAAGTTCAAATATATGAGCTTTTGTTCACCACACCAGTAGTTCCTTTCTATTGTAAACAATCGGAAGGAAGCTTATAGTTTCTTATTAATTCCAATTTAGTTTCTTCCTAATGTTAATTCTCTCCTATCGCAAATTGATATTATTATTGACCATTTTCACTTTTTTAAAAGTCCATTGATTAAAAAGAGTTCTTTCCATAGAGCCATCATGAACAATTGATGAGGTTTCTGGACATTGGAAAGATTGTGCTGAGTTTGGTACAAGGCAATCCAAGTTCAAATACGCGAGTTTTTCTCACCATGCCAGTAGTTCACCTTTGCTATTGTTGACAATTTTCACTTTCTAGGAAGTCCACTAATTAAAAAAGAGTTCTTTCCATATAGCTGTCATGAATGAATGACGAGAACTTTGGACATGGATTAGATTATGATAGGTCTGGTACAGTACAATCCAGAATTATAAGAGCGAGCTTTTATGCGTCATGCTAGTAGTTTACCTTCGTTATGGTGGGCCATTTTATCTCTGTTGATGTACATTGATGAATAAACTGCATTTCATTCATGTGGTACACTTCCATTCCTGGTATTTCTGTACACATTGCCTCGTTAAGAAAACATTTCGACTTAGTGTTACTGTTCAATTCCGAATCATCTAGGTTGTTCGGTCTAGGGAATGTACCCTTACCCTAGGCACCGTACATAGTTTGTTTCTATTCGCTTCCACCACTAACCATGGGGCTTATGGTTAAGGGCATTAATGAGTGTTACTATTTAGTTACAATAAATGTTGAATGGGCTCTATTTTAACTGTAAATTTACTTTTTAAGTGTGTTTAAATATAACTATAATACCCCTGCTTCATATTTTGTATTTTAAATTTTAAAATAATATATTTCTAACATATCGTGTTATATAAAAATATAGTGGATGTTTACGTAAACTAATTATTGTATAAATTAAGATTTTTATCAATATTTCATATTTTATTACAAAGTATTCCCTTCCAGTCATTTTTATTTAAAAAAGAAGAATAACATATATTAATCTCAACCTTTATTTATAAATTTTTAAAATTCTAAGCATTCTAAAATAAAATTTTTAGAAATATATAATTTTCGTGTTTATGATTAGTTACCTTTTATTTAAATATATACAAAAAGATTTAAATAATGAAGTCCCAAAAATTTTTCAATCTTATTATTTAAACAACTTTTCAGTAATTGATGTTTAATTATAGCATTTATTATAATAACTATTTTGAATAGTTGAATAGCTTAAATAAAAAAAAAACATGTTTTCAAATTCAACTTCTCTAGTATCTAAAAAAAAAAAAAAGATAATTTATAATTACATTAAAAAAAGCTTAATTTGAATACTCTATTTTTTTTTTTAAACTCATGCCTCAAAAGATTTGAAAACGACAGTAAATATCAGGTAGTCAATTCAATGCAATAATTCAAAATTTAGTTAAATAAATCTTTACCCGTTTATTTAAAAGCAGACACATTCGTTTTGAAAGATAAATAAAACGATGCACCATTAAATTCATGCAAATCCGGTTGTTATTTTACAAATCCTAGAAGCACCCTCAAAAATTCTTTCAATATAATTCACATTAACATCCATCCTATTCTACGGTTACATTCCTCTTCTTGTGCAAACCTCTCTAAATCTGACGTCAAAACACTTGAAGGAATTATTCAATTCAATTTTTCCCGCTTAACTCGGACGTCAATTAATTCGGGTCCTGTCTCGAAATTATAAAACTTCCACTTCAGCAGAAAGCCTGTTTTTTAGTGGGAAAGATTTTAATCACTAACCAGCACGCGCGGGCTTTCTGAATGTAATTGAATTAGGAACCCAACTATGTATAGTGCGCTGACAGGAACCATTTTTATTGCCTTTTAAGTGCTTTCTTTCTCAGAATAGTTCCAGTCATATAAATGCTATCCCAAATTAATTTAACCGGTGTGCTTAAACTGTTGAAAAGAGTTTATATAGTAAAGATTTTTAAACTAAATGCTTACAATTTGGACATAACGTAGCTTAAAAGTGGTAGTTTAAAAATAGATTGCATCTGTTTAATCGAATGTAGAAATAATCTATGTCAATGTCAGCAATCAACATAAGAATATCTATATCAATGACATAACTGAACAAACCGATTTTTGAATTTGTTTCTTGTAGCAGATGTATATTGCAATGCTACATATGACTCGTTACTTTTTTTATTGTAATGCTACACCGTTATTATATAGAATTAATGAATAATGGTAATTTAAATATTTGTTACATCTGGGAATGCGAATACACTGCCGCATACAAATGCTTGCATCGCTTATTTGAATGTAATAATATCTATGTCAATATCAACAATCAATATAAGATTATCTATGTCAATAACATAAGTTGAACAAACCAACTTTTGAATTTAGTTCTTGCAGTAGATGTAGATTGCAATGATACAAATAACTCGTTCTTTCTTATTGCAATGCTACACATATGTGATTAACAATTAATAATAAATAATGGTAATTTACAAATTTACCACATCTGCTAAGATATCCTTTAATATAAAGAAATGTAGCGAATGATTACAAAAACTAATTATAGTACAAATAATTATTTTTTATCACTATTGAATGCACTATTATATATTATTCTGATATTTATACTTACTTATCTTTTTATACAAATACATACAATAAGTTTTTAAATAATGTAGTCACAAAAAATTTTTCCCAATCTTATCTTTTTTAAAAAAATTATCTAATAAATGCTGTTTAATTTAAACTTAAAAATTATTTTCAATATTTGAATAACTTAAATAAAGAAAATCATCTTTTCAAATTCAACTCTCTAGTATCTAAAATAAAAAAGATAATTTATGATTACATTAAAAAAAAATTATTTTGAATACTTTATTTTTTAAAAACACAAGCCTCAAAAGATTTGAAAACGACAGCAAATTCAATGCAATAATTCAAAATTTAGTCAAATAAATCTTTACCCCGGTTATTTAAAACCAGACACATTCGTTTTGAAAGATAAATAAGCCGATGCACCATTAAATTCACGCAAATCCTGTTGTTATTCTACAAATCCCAGAAGTACCCTAAAAAATTCTTTCAATATAATTCACATTAACATCCATCCAATTCTATGGTTAAACTCCTCTTTCTGTACAAACCTCTCTAAATCTGACGTCAGAACACTTCAAGGAATTATTCCATTCAATTTTTCCCGCTTAACTTGGACGTCAATTAATTCAGGTCCTGTCTTGAAATTATGAAACTTCCACTTCAGAAGAAAGCCTGTTTAAGTGGGAAAGATTTTAATCACTAACCAGCACGCGCGGGCTTTCTGAAATGTAATTGAATTAGGAACCCAACTATGTATAGTGCGCTGACAGGAAGAATTTTTATGGCCTTTTAAGTGCTTTCTTTCCTAGAATAGTTCCAGACGTATAACTGTTATCCCAAATTAATTTAACCAATGTGCTTGAACCGTTCAAAAGGGTTTATATAGTAAAAGTTTTAATTTAAATGCTTACAATTTGGACATAACGCAGCTCTTAAATATGGTAGTTTAAAAATATATCACATCTGCTTAAATGAATGTAGTAATAATCTATGCCAATGTCAACAATTAGTGTAAAAATATCTGTATCAAATAACATAACTAGAACAAACCGATTTTTGAATTCAATACTTGCAGTAGATGGAGATTGCAATGATACAGATAACTCGTTCTTTCTTATTGCAATGTTACACATATATGATTATATACAATAAATGAATAACGATAGTTTAAATATTTGTCACATCTGCGAATACGAATATTTTAATCGCTTATTTGAATGTAATAATATCTGTGTCAATATCACCAATCAATATAAAAACAACAATGAACAACAACAATAAGAACAATAAACAGAACAAACCAACTTTTGAATTTAGTTCTTGCAGTAGATGTACTAGATTGCAATGATACAGGCGACTAGTTTTTTCTTATTGCAATGTATGATTATATCCAATTAATGAATAATGGTAGTTAAAATTTGTCACAACTACTAATATAAATAGGTGCATAGCTTAATTGAATATAAGAATAATCTATGTCAATGTCAACAATCAATATAGGAATATCTATGTCAATGACATAAGTTGAACAAACCAACTTTTGAATTTAGTTCTTGCAGAAGATGTAAATTACAATGATACAAATAACTCGTTTTTTCTTATTGCAATGATACACATATGTGATTAATAATTAATAAATAATGGTAATTTATAAATTTACCACTTCTGCTCAGATATCCTTTAAAATAAAGAAATTTAGCGAGTGATTACAAAAAATAATTATATTACAAATAATTATTTTTATCATTATTGAATGCGTTATTACAAAAGTATTCTCTATCTCTAATTTTTTTACGAAAACAAAACTAGTAATTAAATCTTAACATTTATTTTAAAAACTTTTAAAATACTTAAGCATTTTACAATAAACATTTTTAGAAATATATTATCCTAATATTTATAATTACTTATCTTTTATACAAATACATACAATAAGTTTTAAATAATGTAGTCACAAAATTTTTTCCCAATCTTATCTTTTGAAAATAAAATCATCTAATAAATGCTGTTTAATTTAGCCTTAAAAATTATTTTGAATATTTGAATAACTTAAATAAAGAAAAACATCTTTTCAAATTGAACTTCTCTAGTATCTAAAATAAAAAAGATAATTTATGATTACATTAAAAAAAGATTATTTTGAATACTTTATTTTTTTTAAAACACACGCCTCAAAGATTTGAAAACGACAGTAAATTCAATGCAATAATACAAAAATTTAGTTAAATAAATCTTTACCCGGTTATTTAAAGCCAGACACATTCGTTTTGAAAGATAAATAAACCGATGCAGCATTAAATTCATGCAAATCGGTTGTTATTTTTACAAATCTTAGAAGCACCCTCAAAAATTCTTTCAATATGATTCACATTAACATCCATCCTATTCTACGGTTAAACCTCTTCATGCGCAAACCTCTCTAAATCTGAAGTCAAAAACACGTCAAGGAATTATTCAATTCAATTTTTTCCCGCTTAACTCGGACGTCAATTAATTCAGGTCCTGTCTCGAAATTATAAAGTTTCCACTTCAGCAGAAAGCCTGTTTTTTTAAGTGGGAAAGATTTTAATCACTCACCAGCACGCGCGGGCTTTCTGAATGTAATTGAATTAGGAACCCAACTGTGTATAGTGCGCTAACAGGAACAATTTTTTATGGTTTTTAAGTGCTTTCTTTCGCAGAATAGTTGCAGACGTATAACTGTAATCCCAAATTAATTTAACCAGTGTGCTTGAACCGTTGAAAAGGGTTTATATAGTAAAAGTTTTAATTTAAATGCTTACAATTTGGACATAACGCAGCTTTTAAAAATGGTAGTTTAAAATAAAAGCAGTTAAATTTGCTAACACGAATATTTGTATGGTTTTTTTTGATTGTTGACGTTGACATAATGTCAACAATCAATATAAGAATATCTATGTCAATGGCATAAATAGAACAAACCGATTTTTATTTTAGTTCATGCAGTAGATGTAGATTGTGAATGTTACATATGACTCGTTCACTTTTATTGTAATGCTACACATATGTGATTAACAATTAATAAATAATGGCAATTAACAAATTTACCACCTTTGTTAAGATATCCTTTAATATAAAGAAATGTAGTGAATGATTACAAAAACTAATTATAGTACAAATAATTATTTTTTACCGCTATTTAGTATGTTATTACAAACGTATTCTTTTTAGTCATACTTTTAAAAAAAAAATGTCTATTTTAATCTTAACCTTTATTTTACAAATACTTCTTCAAATACTTAAGCATTGTAAGACAAAATTCTTTTAGAAATATATTATTCTGACATTTATAATTAGTTACTTTTATGCAATATATATAATAAGACTTAAATAAAGAAGCCTCAAAAAATTTTCCAATCTTATCATTTAAACAACTTTTCAGTAAATGCTGTTTAATTTATTCTTAAAAATAATTTTGAATATTTGAATAACTTAAATAAAGAAAAGAAATCTTTTCAAATTCAACTTCTAGTATCTAAAATAAAAAAGATAATTTATGATTACATTAAAAGATTTATTTTGAATACTTTTATTTGTTTAAAAAAACTTATGCCTCAAAAGATTTTGAAAACGACAGTAAATATCAGGTAGTCAATTCAATGCAATAATTCAAAATTTAGTTAAATAAATCCTCACTCCGGTTATTTAAAACCAGACACATTCGTTTTGAAAGATAAATAAACCGATGCACCACTAAATTCATGCAAATCCGGTTGTTATTTTACAAATCCTAGAAGCACCCTCAAAAATTCTTTCAATATAATTCACATTAACATCCAACCTATTCTACGGTAAAAATTCCTCTTCCTGTGCATACCTCTCTAAATCTGACGTCAGAACACTTCAAGGAATTATTCCATTCAATTTTTTTTTCCCGCTTAACTTGGACGTCAATTCAATTCAGGTCCTGTCTCGAAATTATAAAACTTCCACTTCAGCAGAAACCCTGTTTTTTAAGTGGGAAAGATTTTAATCACTAACCAGCACGCGCGGGCTTTCTGAATGTGATTGAATTAGGAACCCAACTATGTATAGTACGCTGACAGGAACCATTTTTATGGCCTTTTAAGTGCTTTTCTTTCGCAGAATAGTTCCAGACGTATAACTGTTATCCCAAATTAATTTAACCAGTGTGCTTGAACCGTTGAAAAGGGTTTATATAGTAAAAGTTTTAATTTAAATGCTTACAATTTGGACATAACGTAGCTCTTAAATATGGTAGTTTAAAAATATATCACATCTGCTTAAATGAATGTAGTAATAATCTATGCCAATGTCAACAATCAGTATATGAATATCTATATCAAATGACATAACTAGAACAAACCGATTTTTGAATTCAATTCTTGCAGTAGATGGAGATTTGCAATGATACAGATAACCCGTTCTTTCTTATTGCAATGTTACACATATATGATTATATACAATTAATGAATAACGATAGTTTAAATATTTGTCACATCGAGCGAATACACGAATATGCTTGCATCACTTATTTGAATGTAATAATATCTGTGTCAATATCACCAACCAATATAAAAAGAACAATGAACAACAACAATAAGAACAATAAATAGAACAAACCAACTTTTGAATTTAGTTCTTGCAGTAGATGTACTAGATTGCAATGATACAGGCGACTAGTTTTTCTTATTGCAATGTATGATTATATCAATTAATAAATAATGGTAGTTAAAATTTGTCACAACTACTAATACAAATAGGTGCATCAGCAATTGAATGTAAGAATAATCTATGTCAATGTCAACAATCAATATAAGAATTTCTATGTCAATGACGTAAGTTGAACAAACCAACTTTTGAATTTAGTTCTTGCAGAACATATAGATTCAATGATACAAATAACTCGTTCTTTCTTATTTGCAATGATACACATATGTGATTAATAATTAATAAATAATGGTAATTTCACAAATTTTACCATTTTCTGCTCAGAATATCTTTTAAAACAAAGAAATTTAGCGAATGATTACAAAAACTAATTATAGTACAAATAATTATTTTTATCACTATTGAATGCGTTATTACAAAAGTATTCTCTTTCTCATTTGTTTTGAAAATAAAGCTTGTATTTTAATCTTAACATTTATTTAAAAAAAAAAAAAACTTTTAAAATTCTTAAGCATTTACAAAAAACATTTTTAGAAATATATTTTTCTGATATTTATAATTACTTATCTTTTATACAAATACATACAATAAGTTTTAAATAATGTAGTCACAAAAATTTTCCCAATCTTATCTTTTGAAAAAAAAATTTTCTAATAAATGCTCTGTTTAATTTAAACTTAAAAAATTATTTTCAATATTTGAATAACTTAAATATAGAAAAACATCTTTTTCAAATTCAACTTCTCTAGTATCTAAAATAAAAAAGATAATTTATGATTACATTAAAAAGATTATTTTGAATACTTTATTTTTAAAACACACGCCTCAAAGATTTGAAAAACGACAGTAAATATCAGGTAGTCAATTCAATGCAAAAATTCAAAATTTAGTTAAATAAATCTTTACTCCCGGTTATTTAAAAGCCCACATTCGTTTTGAAAGATAAATAAATCGATACATGCATTAAATTCATGCAAATCCGGTTGTTATTTTACAAATCCTAGAAGCACCATCAAAAATTCTTTCAATATAATTCACATTAACATCCATCCTATTCTAGGGTTAAACTCCTCTTCATGCGCAAACCTCTCTAAATCTGAAGTCAAAAACACTGTCAAGGAATTATTCAATTCAATTTTTTCCCGCTTAACTTGGACGTCAATTAATTCAGGGGTCCCTGTCTCGAAATTATAAAACTACCACTTCAGCAGAAACCCTGTTTTTAAGTGGGAAAAGATTTTAATCACTAACCAGCACGCGCGGGCTTTCTGAATGTAATTGAATTAGGAACCCAACTATGTATAGTGCGCTGACAGGAACCATTTTTATGTCTTTTAATTTCTTTCGCAGAATAGTTTACAACTGTTATCCCAAATTAATTTAACCAGTGTGCTTGAACCGTTGAAAAGTGTTTATCGATAAAAGTTTTAATAAATGCTTACAATTAGGATGACGTAGCTTTTAAAAATGATAGTAAAAAATATATCACATCTGCTTAAATGAATGTAGTAATAATCTATGCCAATGTAATTCAGTATAAGAATATCTGTATCAAATGACATAACTAGAACAAACCGATTTTTGAATTCAATAAGTAGATGGTGATTGCAATGATACAGATAACTCGTTCTTTCTTATTGCAATGTTACACATATATGATTATATACAATTAATGAATAACGATAGTTTAAATATTACAATTTGAATACACTGCTGCATACGAATGCTTGCATCGTTTATTTGAATGTTATAATATCTGTGTCAATATCACCAACCAATATGAAAACCACAATAAAAAAGAACAAACCAACTTTTGAATTTAGTTCTTGCAGTAGATGTACTAGATTGCAATGATACACGAATGCAATGTTGATTATATCAATTAATAAATAATGGTAGTTAAAAAATTTGTCACAACTACAAATACAAATAGGTGCATGGACGTTGACATAATGTCAACAATCAATATAATAATTTCTATGTCAATGACATAAGTTGAACAAACTTTTTATTTTAGTTCTTGCAGTAGATGTAGATTGTGAATGTTACAAATGACTCGTTCTTTCTTATTGTAATGCTACATATGTGATTAATAATTAATAAATAATGGTAATTAACAAATTTACCACCTCTGTTAAGATATCCTTTAAAATAAAGAAATGTAGTGAATGATTACAAAAACTAATTATAGTACAAATAATTAATTTATCGTGCTATTTAGTATGTTATTACAAACGTATTCTCTATCTAGTCATTTGTTACGAAAAAAATGTAGTATTTTAAATCTTAACATTTATTTTAAAAAATATTTTTAAATACTTAAGCCTTTTACAATAAAAATTATTTTAGAAATATATTATTCTGACATTTATAATTAGTTATCTTTTATACAAATACATACAATAAGTTTTAAATAAAGAAGTCTCAAAAATTTTTTTCCCAATCTCTATCTTTTGAAAAAAAACAACTTTTCTAATAAATGCTGTTTAATTTAAACTTAAAAATAACTTTGAATATTTGAATAACTTAAAAAAAAGAAAAGAAATCTTTCAAATTCAAACTTTCTAGTATCTAAAATAAAAAAAAAGGTAATTTATGATTACAATAAAAAAAAAAAAGATTATTTTGAATATTTTATTTGTTTAAAAACTTATGCCTCAAAAGATTTGAAAAACAGTAAATATCAGGTAGTCAATTCAATGCAATAATTCAAAATTTAGTTAAATAAATCCTCAATCCGGCTTATTAAGCCAGACATTATCTGTTTTGAAAGATAACAAAACGATGCACCATTAAATTCATGCAAATCCGGTTGTTATTTTACAACCTGTGAAGCACCCCTCAAAAAAATTCTTTTCAATATAATTCACATTAACATCCCATGCTATTCTACGGTTAAACTCCTTCATGTGCAAGCCTCTAAATCTGACGTCAAAACACTTTAAGTAATTATTCCATTCAATTTTTCCCGCTTAACTCGGACGTCAATTAATTCAGATCCTGTCTCGAAATTATAAAACTTCCACTTCAGCAGAAAGCCTGTTTTTAAGTGGGAATGATTTTTAATCACTAACCAGCATGCACTCTGCTTTCTGAATGTAATTGAATTAGAACCCAATCATGTATAGTGCGCTGACAGGAACCATTTTTATGTCTTAAGTGCTTTCTTTCGCAGAATAGTTCCGGCATTACTACAAATGTTATCCCAAATTAATTTAAATCCAAAGCCTTGAACTGTTGAAGAGTTTATATAGTATGCTAGCTAAATTTTTAAACTAAATGTTTACAATTAGGATGTAACGAAGCTTAAAAATGATATAAAAAAATTTATCACATCTCTGTATCACGAATATAAGCAAGCAGGATTTAATTGCATATGAGAATATCTATGTCAATGTCAACATTCAATATCTTTTGAATCTCTAGTTCTCGCAGTAGACGTAAATTGCAATGATACAGATGACTCCATTCTTTTTAATTGCAATGCTACATGTATGATTATATAAATGAGACAAATAATGGGTAGCTAGCGCGCCTTGTCACTGCCAATACGAACGCTTGCCTAGCTTAATTGAATGAAAAAGAATATTTATTTTAGTGTCAATAATCAATATAAGAATATTTATGTCAATGTTAACGTTCAATATGTGTTAAATAGATATCTACAGAAAAAGCCAACAATCAATATAAGAACAACTATGTCAATGACATAAATAAAACACACCACCTTGAATTTATTTCTTTGCAATAGATGCAGATTGTGAAGGATACTCATTTACACATTATTTTTTATTGCAATGCTAGACATGTATGATTATACACATTAATGAATAATATTAGTTTAAAAAAAAAAATTTGTCACATATACTAATACATACATTACTAATACATGCATGGGTCACATATACTAATACATGCATGCATGGCTTAATTGAATGTGAATATATATGTCGATTCCAGCAATCAATATAAGAGCACCTATGCCAATGACATAAGTAGAAAACCGATTTTTTAAATTAGTACTTGTAGTAGATGTGGAATGCAAATGATACAGATGACTCGGGTGAAAAGCAACCCTGGACAGGAAACTTTAAGGGAATGTGATATCAATGGTAAAAGAAATGAAAGGACGCAAGAATATTTATTACTTCTTATAAATATTGATTAGGGTATAGTAGATGATATCATATAAAAATGTTACAAAATATTATCAAAATTTCCACACTATACATTCATTACACCAATGGAACATGGGTCGTGAAAATTGCTGGCAGCAAGCTTAGACGATTCCCGCAACCAGATCCAATTCGGTCTGGACAAGGTTACATACACAACAGCTGAAGTAATCCAAAGAAAGAAAACTTTCACGCTGCTACTCCCTGTTACATCTCTCTTATAGGAATCGTTCTGAATACAGTCCTTGAGTTGCTAATGCATTTTCTCACCAAGAACCAATCCATGCACACTGGAGAAGCTTTGAATGCCTTCCAGCCTTTTGACTGCATGGTGCTGCATGCTTTTCAAAGCCAACATGTTGGAAGTGCTTGTGATATTTCCCTCATCCCTTTAGTTGAAATGTTCCAATTTTGGCCTGATGAGTCCAATTACAACGCCTCGCTTTCTCCTCAAGCGTTACTGGGGCGCCTCAAAGCCTGAATGGCGCAGCGTAATGACACGTTTTTTAGTGGTTCAGAACTACTAAACCGGGGATCGTAAGTTGTCCAACAATCCAAAAGGCAAATGACCGCAGAGCTTAATAAAACAAACTAAAACCAAGCCAAAACAGAGCCCCCTCTAGCTGGGTGCATGATGGGAAGTTTTTCAAACCATGTCGAGGCATAAACATTGCCATTTTTTTGATGTGTAATCGCAGAGTGACAAACTCAAACGCTAGAAAAACATCATCAATTTGAATGCAAATGACGCAAATATTTTATTTCCCTTTTTTGTTTAACGCCGCGGGTTATTGTAGTTTTCGTTCATTTTGATACCCTACCTTCCATAAAGTTTTCAAATGGCCAATATTTATGCGACACCCGTAAAGACTCAATGTTCCAGTGAAAATATTTTACATTGTAAATAATCTGAATTTTACACTGTAAATAATAATAATATTTATATAAAACATTGGGACACAAACCAAATACTACTGCAAAACTTTCAATTTTCATCAAAAATACTCAAATATTTCCAAAGCAAGTGGAAATAAACTGAATAAAACAATGAAAAAAAGTTGATATTATCTATTTTCTGTAAATGGCGGGATTTAATCGAATTACTGTATTTATTCGTGAGGATTTTGGGCGCTCTTCTTGTTCTCAAATCTTCCCTCCAGAATCACTCACCAACAGTAAAATCCTGAAAGTCATGGATCGTTGTGACTTACAGGAAGAAATGCCCATCATTTTTTTCTGCCTGCTTCGATTTAACTGAATACAGAAAGCAAAACCTTACATGCTAGTCTTATTATTTCACCTTATTGATCTCATGGAAGAGGTTCATAGAATTGTGCTTGAAGCATGCATATATTTTTCTTCCTTCTCGACTGAATTCTTCTGCCTTTTATTGCCAGTTTCTTTTCTTTTAGTT
>BPLR01003712.1:0-99298 GCA_021605095.1 Caerostris extrusa
AGCGTCCATGCCTTCCCGTCCAATAACTGTTATTGTGAGGGAGTTTGTTAGCGGTAGATTGATGCTGCCGTGATGGTGGAATAGAACAGTTTCTGTGATGATTAATGTATTTCTTGCTTTGAGGGTTCGGAATTTGATAGTGTGCATCGTGGTTAGTTATACAGTTCAGTGTCTCGATATTAATTTATCAACGCAAAGGTTTTATTACAGTTTAGTAAAAGCATTAAAATAAAACAAATAATTTTACTTATAACGTACTATCATCAATAAATGAATTTCTATTATAGATAAATTTATAAATATATCGATTATCTCTATTACATACTAGCAAGGAATATTATTTCAATAATGTTTATCAAAGGAAATATATTATCAACAAGTTAATTTCTATTACAGATGAATTATAAAATATCAATTTTCTATTATGCAATATGGAACATAGATATATTTATATATCGATAGGGATATTATTTCAATAATGATAGATGAAAAATAAAAAAAATTTAAATTCTGGAATTTTCGTTGATGATTTATTTAACTATTATTTTAGGAAAATAATGCAAAGTATTCCGAAGAGTAGAATATTGATGATGTGCGCAGTTAGTAGATTGAAATTCTAAGTCAACCAGCAAAGCATTTATTTTATCAATGGTCTTATATGCTGATATTATTAAAAATGTAGCAATTGTAATGAATGAAAACAAAGGACATCTTATGATATACTAGTAAGCGTGGGCTCAGTAGAGATCTTTGCCCATCCATTACAACAGGCAAACATCTCTTCTATGCGAGTCAAGCATGATAAACGAGTAAGTGCTGCGTATTCATAAAGTGGTGACTAAGTGGCTAGCGCTCTAGTCCTTGTGAGCACAAAATGACGTGAGCCAACAAACCAAACCAAACCTATTCATAGAGTTTTTTTTTACAGATAGGGCACAGGTTATTAGTCAACATGCCTATGTGTCGTCAAGCAGTCGTGTCATGTTTTCAGTCAGAAGTTAGCCAAAGCATATTTATGTGGCCTGCGGCTGAAGTCTTTGCAATCATCCTTTAATTTTCTCCCTGAGTTTATCGGTGTTTCCAAATTATTAGTACTGTGTTTAAAAATTTTATAAAATGCTCGATTGAAGAATATTTATCTGTAAAAGTCTAATAGAAGTACTTTTATGACAAAAATCAACAATGTGAATAAGATTAGAATGAGAAAAAAATTAAATTTTTTTCCATCGTTCAGTTTAAGATTTTACTCATTTTAACAAGTATTTCGAAAAATATAATTTAATGAAATTATAGACAAATTCAAACTTAGTATTCCTGAAATTGGAACGAAATTCAACAAATAAATGTTTTTCTTTCAGATATTCATCAAAAAATAATAATTTTTTAGCGATACATTTTTGTCCAAATCCAAACATAAGTGCTTCTCGTCACTTTAAACTTCTTCCTAGATTGCAAATATCTAAAAAAAGAAAAAAGGCTCATCAGCTGTTATGCGCAATGAGAAAGAAGGTGGACATGAAAAAAGCATTGCTGCCCTTGCAGTGAAATGCATTGGAGGCCATTATGTTACTAAAACGAACCATCACGCCATTTTGTTTTGATCCCTTCCCCCTCTGCAGCTTTTGAAATCCTGTCTATCTCAGCAGGAAGGAACACCTTCGCCATCATCGAATGCGACTTCCATGACTCGGAACACGTACATCCATTAAGTGCAAAGACACAACGACTGAAGAATATGCCGTTGGATGGATCTGAAAGAAATCCAGGCGGGCATTGGAGACAATTGTTTAAACGGCCAGTTAAGGGTCCTTTGAGATGATAGGAAGCCATCTAGATATTGCAGTGTTCTTTTGTGTATATATATTTTTTTCCATCTTGACACTCGGAGGAATTTTTCTTTTACTTCAAGTCCATGCTCTCGGAGAAGATATCTATTTTCTTCGAATGGGTAATATTTACTTTTATTTATTTTTTTCCTATTATTATATTTTAAGAAGTGTTGTTTTTATTACCTTGGTCAGGGAGTGTCAAAATATTCTTTTCTGTCAACTTGGTTGTTTTTGATGCAATACTTTAATTGCGGAAACGTTATTTAATATTTTAAGAATAACTTTTTGTTTTCATACTGAAGCTATGTAACGATTATGTTATTTTTAGTTAAATTAATTCATAATTTTTCATTTTAAATGTTTAAAAATAATACAAATTAAAAATAAACCTTAAATTTATTGAAGATTACGGATAGCTATTTAATAAATTCAAATGTTTAATTATCGATTGTTTTAACAGTGACATATAAAATAATTTTAATTAATCAAAAATTAAAAAAATACCTTTAAAAACTATTTAATTTGATTTATAAGATTCCTATTTTTAATTTTACGACTTAGTAGAATTGAAAACAATTCAACGTCAATTAACCTGCAGGAGGAATTAGGTTCTAATCCATTAATGGCTTCCAACCAATATGCAGTTCTTGAAGGTTTAGAAATTATATATGTTTTACTGAATTATATTGTCTTAGTAGCATTTCTGACGTAGACTAAGTAGCTTTCTGTAGCTTTGACAAGTTTGACATCTCTAATGATATACATTGTAGTCATATATTTTAGAAACGAGTTAACTCATTATGATATAGTTATTATGGCAACACGTATAATACATTTCCCATCGATAGTCGATTTGTCTTGTTAGAGCGTGTTTTCTTTTCGCTTTTCCGGGAGATTTTCCAGGTTTCTGACACAAAAATGGGGGGATAATTGAATCTAAAAGTCCTCTCGGTAGGTAATATTTTCGTCTCACCTTTATACTGTTCGTAGCATACGAAACTCACAGCTCAAAAATACAAAATAAACTTTAAATCAATTAAATTAGTTTAGTACTATTTGTGATATTAAATAACAAATAATCTAATTGCTGCATTATATATTATATAATGTGGTATTATTTGATATAATTGCAATAAAAATATTAACACAGAGAAAATATTCTTTCATATAAGAATAACAACATTTCTGTTTGGATTTTGTTTTAAATTAATGTATAAGCGCTACATGCAACGACTAATAATAGTTATTTTAACTGACATTTATTCTAAAAAAGAAATTTAGGAACAATAACATTGTATAATAAGATCTGAAGCTGAGATTTTGTCGATTAATATAATTTCTAACACTTACGTCTAAAAAAAGATTATTCCAAAAGCAATTATGACACGAAAGATTTTTTTATTTCACTCAAGACACGTTCTTATGATTCTCTGAAGATGACGTTCGAATAAATAACCGGAACTCATTTTAAAGGTCATTAGCAGACATTCTAAGGAACTACTTAAAGGGAAAAAAGGACAAAGAACAGTAGTTTTCGCACCAAAGATACCTCGTCGTAATTAACTTTCAAAGAAAGCCAAGAACAAATTAATAACGCCAGAAGCAGATGATAGCAATTCAAATTGAGATCGTTTTCCACCATTAGAATATTGAATTAACAATCCAAAACTTGTCTTCGAATCAGCCAAGAAGGGAAGTTTTCGAAGAATTTTTCCAAGAAGGGAATGGAAACAAAAATTGCTAAACGCTAATTATACTGAAGACGATGAGATTTAATTACCTTAGATTCCCAGACGGTGATTCTTATTACAACTGTTATGCTTTAACATTTAGGTTATTACGTGTCTGTGGCAACATATCTCGGAGATTCCTACGATTTGTTACTCCTGATTCCAATAGCATTCGACAAGCCAATCACTGCTTAATGCCCCATTTAGAATCAAGAGAATTTGATTTCAGTTTTTTAAATGAACTAAATACATACATTGATTTTAAATGATGCATTTTTAATTTTTATTTCTTAGCTAAAATTTCAAATTCACTAAGGAGATTCATAGCGCATATGTAAAGTGTCAATCTTATAATATGTGGGGAAAAATTTTGTATTATTATAATTAAATTCAATATGTTATTTCTATATCAATTCACATATATAAAATCTATCTGCTATACAATCTCTACATAATTCCTCACTCAAAACGATGGTAAGGTTTATGAGCTCAGTTGGATGCAAGGGCCATTGCTGTGTCAATATAGTTCAGAAAAAAACAAAAGGGCTAATGGGATAGGTTAAGTGCTCCCTAGAAGCAGACTTATACTTACAACAATCTCCTCAAGATTACGGTCACTTACGGTCATGTAAGCATAAAAAGCCACCAGCTACATGTAAAATAGAACAAAGGGATCATGAATGTCATCGTTATATAACTGAGCTATAACTGTGTTCTTGTGATTATGTACAAGGTATATTTTATTTATTTATATTTATATATATTTTTATTACCCACACATACACTGGACCCACCAGTCTGTTATTGCTCATGGATAAGATTGAAATAAAATAGGGTTGTCAGCTCCAGCCAGACCAATTCTCTTGAAGAATCACTTTTCAGACAAAATTCTGTGTTCTTCAATAAATAGTTCAGAACTCCATTGACTTTCGCTGCAATACATATGAGAGCGTTTTCATTTAAAATCTATCACTTCAGTGGAGTGGTGGGATGGGTACATACGATTCTGGCCATCTTACATAAAACTCTCTCTAGTGAAACCTTCAATTCCCATTTGATCTGGATACCTGACTAATTTATGAGAATAACACCAGTTCTGTGGTCCAGCGTTGCCTTTTAAAAGTTTGAGGATAAGTGTAGTGTATCTTTTCCTTCAAAAAATAATCAGGGCAATTATTTAAATACAATTACAATAAAATTTATTTAACTTTATCAAACTCGCAGCTGACATTGCTCCTACCAGTGCAAATGTTTCCCCCCCCTATGAAACTTCTAAAGTTGTTGACTAATCAAATATGAGAAGAACACCACTTCTGTAGTCCAACATTGTTTATTGGAAGTTTGAGGGCAAGTTCTACTACTAGAAGAAGTGTAACCATGTCTTCCCCTTTAGAAATAATCGAGAAGATTATTTTTTTGTGTAATTAAAAAAGAATGAATTAACTTTATCAAACTCGTAGCAGACATCACACCTATCAGAGGAAAATCTTCCCCAGCTCTCTGCAATCTGTTTAATAATTATGGAAACCCTCTGGCCAAGAGTAAAAGTCACCATGTTTATATTTATTAGATAAGGGAGCCAGATATTTTAAAATTTTAAAAATAAAGGAACCCTCATTTAAGCGTTCAATTAAAAACACAATGGTAAAATAATAATCATTATTTTTTATGTTATGTTTAAGTAATCACTATTCTTAATAAAGATTCATGAATTCCAATTTTATTTTCTCTGAAAGATATTATCCTTAAATTAAACCATCTAAATAATTTCATTGATTAACTGTACAGAATTAGAAAGATGAAACAAGAAACTTTAGTTCAAACTCATTAAAACAAATTTTAAAGTTTGTTAATAAAGTTATAAAAATATCATTTTTTTTTTTTATAATGATTATCTAAAATTATTCTTATTCTTATTATTTTTTACATGAATCATTTTTAATCTTTATCCTACAAAATTTTAATTTTGCCATTCGAAAAGGAAGTTTTTCTTTAAAAAAAAAAAAGAATGAAAAAGCGTTCTAAAAAAATTCTTTTGATTATCATTTCAGTGAATTTGTAATTAAAACGCCGAAAAAGTTTTTTTTTTTTTAAAAAAAAAAAAAAGGAAGAGAAATAATGTTTTCCAAAAGTAAATAAAAAGTTTTGGGATGTGTTTTGCATAGTTATCAAGTAAGTACACACGCAAAAAATTCTTTTTCGAAAAATGATTTTTGAATTCATTAAATATCCGAAACTTATTGAAGGAATGTGAATTTAATTAGGTCGTTATTAAACGGAGAAGCTTACAAAATATTCAATAAAAGTATCTCTATGCATGATTGAAAAAAGATGTAACTTTGTTACAGAACGGGTTTGATAACTGAATTCCCGATTTGTTATGGTATGAATTGAAAATCATTACAAAAATATAATGAATTTAAATAATTTTTTATCCATTTCACATTAAGGTCAAATAACTTATTTTTTTATTAGCCATTTTCATCTAAGCCTAATCTTTGGTATATTATTTTTATAGTGATATTCATAAAAATTACTAATATATGAAAATAAATTAGAATCTATGGGTGTTTTAAAAATGTTATTCATATAAATAAACACACACACACACATATATATATATGCTATAAAAGCTTGATAGATCTTCTTGAAGAATTAAAATAGATTAGAATAACTATGGGTTAAATTTTGTTCCGGTATACTTTACGTTTTCGGGATTCTTTTAGACATAATTGAAAGGTTAAAAATTTAATATCATGATAACTTTACGACCTTATTTTGGAACTTATGCTTATATGAAAAAAATGTTAAATTTCAATATGTTTTTACTCATTTATTACTAAGCCTAAAAAATTATTTATTTTTCATTTTACCAGAATTCAATTAATAGTTATTTGTTGAATTGAAGATTCCAGAACGGTAAACTATTCTTTGGTAGATTATTTCTACGATGACCTTGTCAAAGTTTTTAAGATTTGAAAAAAAGTATAAATTTGAATAAAAGTATTTTGATATATTTTTGTTTTCTTGATTATATGGTGAGTTTTTGCTTACGAAAATTAACATATGGCCAAAAATATTACAATATACCTAGATTTTTAAGCCTGTTTTAATTTTAATAACAAACATAAAGTGTGAAAATTTGTTTTAACCTTTTAAATTATTTGAAGAAAAGAATTCGTGAGTTATGAAACAAATATTATGAAAATTAACAAATAGTATTATGAGTGTTTAAAAAAATTTAAAATAAACACAGGAAATTAACCCTAAAAATAGTTTCGTCTAATTTTGGTAAAGTAATTTTTTAAAACAATGCACAATTTTTTTTGTTTATGAAGATATAATTTTTACGTGTGAAAACTTCAGCACTTTCAAATGAAAAGAAGAAATATTTGCCCTTTAAATCAATGATTAGTTAATATTTTTGAAAAATTGACAAATGTTATTGGATGAACTTTAACAATTTCCGTAGAGAATTTCCAGCAATTGTAAATATCCGAATAATGTTGATATCCTGTACAACATACTTGGAAAAGATAAGAAGCTGGCTTATAAAATTAAATAATAGAAATTCCATTACAATTTATTATTTGGGAATCTTTAGTGTGAAGTAAAAGGATATCAATATGGAGGGAATGGAAGTTTCTTATTTCTTATCTATCAACCAGATGATAACAACAGAACATTATTAATACCAGAACATTATTTCGAATAAATACAGTTGAAAATAAAGGGAAACATTTAAAATTGTGTAATTTTTAGCATTTTTGGAACACGAGGCTCATCGATGTTTTATAGCACTAACAGTATATCAGAATGATAGAGTCTTCCAAACTAAGTTTTACCAATTCGAAATAGAACAAGGGATACCAAAAGAAGCCTGCAACATTTCCTGACAGGAATTTGGATTACGAAACACGAATATTGAAAGCCTATCCTACACATAGATAGAGACTTATTCAGCCAGATTTTATTCCAAACTATCCTTTTCGAAATTGCAGTAACACAATACTGTATTATAGCATGCCTCAATAGTGCACACTGGTTAATGTTGAATCTATCACATACATGATACTTATGGTCAAAAGCCATTTTAAAAGAGCAATTATACCTAAAGTACTAACATTTCAATTTTATCAAGAATTCTTGTGCAACGCATTTCAAAAGTTCTTCATTCTTAAAAAAATATCCAAAATTGATATTTATTGAACAAACAAAATGACCTTTTATAGTTGCCAGAAAGTAATGTAGTTAATCACTTCTATATAAAAGGTTTTAGTCACAAATTATATATTTAAAAATTAAAAAGAAAAAAAACTTCTAGCTCAGTTTGAAAGAGAATGTGATTTTGTAATATTTATTAATGTTAGTGTGCATTAGCTTTTACTTTAATGGAGGAAATATTTGGATTAATGCGTCTATTATTCTTTCACTCATAAAAGTAGAAAAAATCTCATAAATCTTGTCAGCAAAATAATAAAATATTGCAAATAAACATTAGAATCCCTAACGTTATTTTACCTTGCTATAAAACTTTACCGCAAATAAGTTTTAATTGATCAAACAAAAGCATATTTATTTTGACAGTTCATAATTGCATACAGTTCTTCATAAAAATGACAGTTTATTTGCTGTTTCCGTCGTCAAATAAATAACTTGCGTGTTTGAAATGACAGCAAATTTTACATGTTTGTTTTTGTCTATTTATTTCTATCATGAATGGAAGTTTTATATTTACGATTTGACAGAAATGTGTGATGTGATTAATATTTTGTTATAATAAAGTATGTATTTGTGTGCTAGTGAGAGACAATAGGTAGATTTAAGTGAAATTATCCTGCATTAAAATTTAAAAATATATTAGACAGAAATGTTGGTAATTTTATATGTTTGTAAATTATTTTGATATAAAAATTTAGTGGTAAAAATATTTTTTAATAAATTTTTAGTAATATTATGAAGTTTTTATTATTTTAAATACATTTAAATTTAATACGTACCCTAAATTTCTTTCAATTCCAGTGAACTCATATCATTAATCTTTAAAAATATTTAGAATATCTTTAAAAACTTTAAAATTAAAAAAATAATAATAACTATATTATTCACGCAAGCAATTTTTATAACAAAAATATTGTTGCTCAAATTCAAACTTTTTATATTTAAAATTGAAGAAAACTTTATTAAGTTGTTCAGCTGAATTTTTTCTATAAAAAAATTTCAGATAAACAACTATTTTTATATCAAGCATAAAGAGAATTTCATTTTTAATAAAAATTATTTCAGATTTCTAACGTCTTTATTGAATTTTTTTTGCCAACATTATTTTTATATTGTAGATTTTGTTTTGCAGTGAGCGCATTTATAGAATGATATTTTGCTACAATTTTAAATGATTTCTATCAGTTGAAAATGAAGCCAAACACATCGTTCAAATTGTAAATGAAACTGGCGACATATGATTTTTAGATATAGAAAAGGAAAAAAATCAATAAAAAAAAAAAGTTGAAAATGATCATGAAACAGCAGAAAACCAGAAGAGCAGTGATTGTGACAAAAAGCGCTTTTAACTTATAAGACGATAAGCGAATGGTTATAAACTGTTGGTTATAAATTAATTGTTAATGCAATGAAATGAAATGTAAATGGAAGAAACTGAAAATGGAAAAAGAAGATGACACTTTTATGAGATATATTGAAAATTATGATCTGCTTACGCCGATACTTTTAAATTGCATCATCAATCATTATCCCAAGCAAAAATCAACAGCTTTTAAACAAACAAAATTCACTTAATTAATTAATTTAAATAAAATTTAATAATTTAAATTATTTTTCCGTGACCATTGAAAAAATTATTTGTTTGCCATAAAATTATTCTAAGCAGTTATTGGTTAATTAAGAAAAAAATTAATTTGTTTTAAAATATCATTATAAAAATCTGATTTAATTCCAATTTTCTTGTTAGGAAAAGTTTTTATTCTATTGTGAAGTATATTTTGACTGTAAAACTGGAAGAAGTTCTGTTAGAAATGCCATATTTCAAAATCGACGACATGCTTACAGGTTATCACAATAAAGCGTAATAATAATTATATATTACAAATTTAAAAGAGAATAAATTTTTATTTAGAAATAATAAATTAACTTCGAACTTTTTAAAAAATATTCTACTGCAAAATTTTAACAAGAAGTGGACCATGGTATTTAAGTCAACATTAAGTCTTTTTAGTTGGAAGTGATTCACAGCTTATAAATTTTGTATCGTAAGTTTTTGACAACATACTACTGTGCCCAATAGGTAAGAACAGTTTTCAATTTAAAATAAACGGGAGCTTAAGGAATTTCATTTTTTTTCTTTTTTTAGGTTGTTGGCACTATCCTTGACATCTGTGTGAAATTTGCGTCAAAATATTCATTAGTGCTTGAGTTACGCTTGGTTTTGTGAGATGCTAAAACTGATTCCGGCGATTATTGAAATGTTTTTCAATCGAATCAAAAAGTTGTCCCAGACTGGTCATTTGAGTTTAGGGAATAGCCCGAAACACGATGCTAAATCATGTGTTGTAAAACAATATGGGTTTCATTTTTGGCAAAAAAGGTCACGAAGAATCAATGCAGTGTGAGTTGGCTCATTCATTGTTTTCGGTACCAATCGCGATTTGACGCGTTTGAGGCCCAAAATGGAATTGATCAATCCTTTTCAAATTTCAACATTATCAGCAAGGTCTCAAATTGTAAATAGGCAGTGCAAGCACCCAATCTTTAAATTTTTTTTTATGTGAACTTCGTCGGTTCAGGTTGATGGTCGACCAGAGGGCTGTTCGTCTTCAACGCATTCTCTCCCTTCTTTGAACTGTTTTTTCCATTTCTAAATATTTCTTTCCGATTTAGAAATGTTCTCCCAATGCCTTCTGCAACATTCTATACCTTTTTGCAAACAAAATTTAACACAAAGTCTTTTGCTCAATTATTTTAGTCATTTCAAAATTGGCGGAATCAATTTTATCATCTCACAAGACCAATCGTAACTGAAACACTAATGAACATTTTGACGTCAAATTTCCCACAGATGTCAAGAACAGTGCCAACAATCTAAAAAAGAAACGAAAATGAAATGCCATATGCCCGGGAAATTTAAATTGAAAATTGGTCTTAATTTTTGGACACAGTAGTATGAAACTAAAAAAAAAAAGGAGAAGAATATATGAGAAATGTTTTTAAACAAAAACGTCAACAACCGTTTTTGATCTGATTTTAAAAATCCAAGTACATATGCAAACTTCGTATGGAACGAAAACATTAACCAATACTTTTTTTTCCACATAGCACTTTTAGAGCTATATTTCCTGATTTGTATACCCAAGGGAAGAAAGGACCGAAAGAAATGTTCCCAGTGTCACTGAACCAGTTTGATTTTAACCGTTAAACGTACAATTTCCAAAAGGCAGATAAAAATATTTCATTTTGCAATCTTAACAATTTTTTCAACGATTTGTACCAAAACGTCATGCGAAATTCCCTAAAAGCATGAATTCCCTAAAGAAGAAATTCCCTAAAGCATACTCTTCCTTTAAACGATAAGTTATGGCTGAAACACAATAAAGGAAAAAAAGGTTGGAGATTTAAGCAGAAATCAAAGAAATGCTGATATTTTTATTTCATTTTTTTATCTGAAAATATTCCGCCGATTTTTTTGGAATCGAGACAAAACCTCTCCTCTAAAGCACCTGTATTGAAAGTAGTTGAATTTGCAGAAAGGAGGGTGAACTTTTGCTTAATCGACCAATCCGTTTTTCTACTGTTTTTCGATTTTGAGTATGATTTGCTGAGCATTATATCTCATGGAATGGAAAATGGATGCATGTACTCGAAGACTGTCCTGAATCAATGTGCTATTTAACTTTTTTTTTTTTGAAGATTTCTTGAGAACTTAAAGAATAAAACTATTCTCTGTCGCAGAGAATTTGGATTTTAGAACATAATAGTAAAGAAAAACTTGGAAATTCTCGAATAATATCTTCTGTTATAATAAATAAAGAAAAACATTTTGCAAAGTTATTAATCATTTGCCATTTTACACTTCCTAGATCATATCCTTGTTGACTAGATTGAAGAAAAGTATGGAAATCATTGTGTTTTATTGATGTACATACTATGATTAAGAAAAAAATTATCAACATCTAGTAAATAGTTTCTAGAAGTTTATTTTAGGTATTATTTACTTTTTGATATTTATTTTAAAATGGATATTTTTCAAAAAATTAGTTGGTAAGATCAAGAATACTAATTTCTCCCCGTTTCACACAAAAAATTAGTTACTTTAAATTTGGAACTTACATTTGTAGAATTATTTCATTGACGAAACTAATATTGAAGCAGTGTTTCTTTTTAGTTTTAAACTAACATTACAAAAGCCCCAACGGAGAGAAGGTGTCAAAAATAATTGCCACTCAGCATTTGTTAGCATCCTTAGAAATCAATATCTAATAGAAGTTTTGTATAAAAATTTAATAGAAAACATTAATTAACTAATAATTGAAATTCATTTATTATTCACAAAAACTTAAATAAATCATCCTAGATGAAAATTCATTGAAGAGAAGAAAGAACCTATTTAATGATGTTTATCTAATTGATTTATTTACGAAATGAACTTTCAAGTATTAAAATTTCCCAAGAAATGTTACTTAACATAAGAGAGAAAAAAATCTAAGAGAAACATAAAGTACATTTTTTTCAAATTGTTCTATTGAAATGTTTGCATTTTATTTCAATAACGAAGGAATTGTGTAAAATTATTTTATTAAACGTTTTGTGTTGCATTGAAACTATTTCCAACGAATCATTTTAGTTTTCAAAAGATTATATGAAGATTATCAGCAAATCTGTTCAAAATTGCAAATTCTTTTCTGGAATTGAAATGTCGTAAATAGAAATTTAATTAGTAAACTTTGGGAAAAATATATATATTTTTAAAAGTTATGTTTTTAACATTAACTTTGAAATAAAAGAAGGGTTAAGTATTATCTACATTATTTTGAATAAATATATTAATATTTAGTCATTGATTTTAAACTTATCAAAAACGAATTAATAGTTTAAGGAGATATGAAATTTCCTTGAATGAAAATTTTTAGAAACTAAAACTTAAACTAATCTTCTCGAATTCCATTAAAAGTTGAAACTTAAAAATTCTCGACTTGATTAAAAATTCACATCATTCGCTCATTAAAGATAAAATATCCCTGAAAAGTAAAACTAACTAAGAATAAAAAAATGTCAGATACTAATTGATTAAATGTAAACATAATTTCTCAAGAGGAACGTTATGTAATAAATGAAAACATATGAGATTGAGTATTCGTCATTATATACATGCTCTGTGATGTTTGATGAAATAAGTTAGAAAACTCTTCGAATCGAAATAATGTTTGGTAAATAATGAATATAACAGTAATTTATTCTCCCAATGAAAATTTATTTAAAAAAATCTCAATCTTCTCTGATTGTTCCTGGAATGCTCGTTCGAAATTTTGGTGGCATAATATAGACGCAGTGTAGCGTTTATATTATGTTTATCCTATGTTATGTTATGCTATGTTAATATTATGTATAGCGCTTATCCTACCACATACCCTTATGTGTTGCACATTGGGCAATAGAAAGTCTGTTGCATATTTGCAAACTTAGGGGGATGAGAAATTAGATATATGATATATTAATCTCTATCATGAGGAGATTGTTGTGAGTAGGAGTTTGTCTCTAGGGGGCACTCACCCCCTATTACCCCTTTTTTTTTTTTAACTATATTGACACAGCAATGTGTCTTGCGAAAAATTGAGCTCTTACGCCTTACCATCGTTTTGATTAAGAAATTATTGTCACGATTGTATAGATGTTAAAATTTATTTATGTGAATAGATAAATGATAACGTATTAAATTTAATTATATTAATACAAACGTTTGCACATACATGTTATATGATTGACATTTTACGTATACGCTATCAAAATCTTTTGTTAACTTGTATAATTATTTAAGAAACAAAAATCAAAAATATATCATTGAAAATCAATTCATATATTTAGTCCATTTAGAAAACTCAAACCCAATTCTCTTAATTCTAAATGATGCATTAAGCAGTAATTGTCTTGTCAAATGCAATTGAAATTAGGAGAAACAAATCGGAGGAATCTCCGAGATATGTCGTCAGACCTCGCAATAGCCCAAATGTTAAAACATAAAAGCCCTAATAAGAATCACCGTCTGGGAATCTAAGGTAATTAAATCTCATCATCTTCAGAATAATTAGCGCCGCGTGGATCGTCAAGCAATTTTTGCTTCGATTCGAAACATCCCTCCCTGGCTGATTGAAAGTCGAGTCTTGGATTATTAATTCAATATTCTAATGGTTGGAAACGATCTCAAGTTGAATTGCTATCATCTGCTTCTGGCGTTATGAATCTGTTCTGGCTTTCTTTGCAAGTTAATTACGATGAGGTATCTTTGGGGCGAAAAATGTTCTTTGTCCTTTTTTCCCCTTTAAGTAGTTCCTTAGAATGTCTGCTAATGACCTTTAAAATGAATTCCGGTTATTTATTCGAACGTCATCTTCAGCAAATCATAAGAACGTGTCTTGAGTAAAATAAAAAATAATCTTTCGTGTCATAATTGCTTTCGAAATAATCTTTTTTCACGTAGGTGTTAGAAATTATATTAACTCGACAAAATCTGAGCTTCAGATCTTATTATATTATATTATTATTGCTCCTATATTTCTTTTTAGATTAAATGCCAATTATTCTAAAAAATGCCTATTATAAATAGAATAATTAGTCGTCAGGAAAGAATAGCATTATTATTTTATTCTAGAATAATAAAAAACAGACAATAAAGGATATTATTTGGCGCGCAACACAGCTTGTACGGAAGACCATAGTTTCTCTCTACGCGCCTTCCACGTCTTCCAGGCGAGTTATTTGTATTGCAATTATATATCATAAATAATTATATAATACCGCAATTAGATTATTATTATATAATACCAAAAATAATACAGTACTAATTAAATTAATTTAAATTTTATTGTATATTTTTGAGTTGTGAGTTCCCAATGCAAGGAACAGCATGAAGATGAGAGGATGATATTGCCTACTAAAAAGACTTTTATAGGTAAATATATCGCATTTGTCTGTAAGAAATCTTGAAAGACTCCTGGAAAAAATTTCAAAAACGTAAGAACTCTAACAAGACAAATCGACTATCAATGAGAAATGTATTATACGTGTTGCCATAATAATTATTGAGTTAACTCGTTTCTAAAATATACGTTTGACTGCAATGTTTATCATTAAAGATGTCAAACCTGTCAAAACTACAGAAAGCTACTTAGTCTACGTCAGAAATGCTAAGATACTGTAAAACATATATAATTTCTAAACCTTCATGAAATGTATATTGGCTGGAAGCCAATAATGGATTAGAAGCTGATTCCTTCAGGCTGCGTTGAAGGCTAATTCTTCATTTTTCAATTAATTAAAATTATTTTATAAGTTACTGTTAAAACAAGCGATAATTAAACATTTCAATCTGTCAAATAGCTATATTTAAACTTTAATACGTTTAATGTTTATTTTCTAATTATATTACTGTTTAATTATTTAAAATGAAAAATTATGAATTAATTTAAAAAAAAAAAAAACCATAACGGTTACATAGTTTGAGTATGAAAACAAAAAAATTATTCTTAAAATAATCCTTAAATAATGTTTCCGTAATTGAAGTGCTGCATCAGAAACAACCAAGTTGGCAGAAAAGAATATTTTGGCAAATGACCAAGGTAATAAAAAGCTACACTATTAAAAATAATAAAGAAAAATATCAATAAATATCTTACCTCCAAGAGAATAAAATCTACATCCTGCTTTCTTCAGAAGATATAAAATAAATATCTTCTGAGGTAAGAGAAAAAGTTCCTCCGAGTGTCAAAATGAAATATATATATATATATATATATATACACAAAAAAGAACACTGCCATAGCTAGATGGCTTCCTATTATCTCAAAAGAACCATCAACTGGCCGTTAAAACAATTGTCTCCAATGCCTGCTGCCTGGATTTTTTTCAGATCCATCCAACGGCATATTCTTCAGTCGTTGTGTTCTTGCACTTAATGGATATACGTGTTCCGAGTCATGGAAGTCGCTTTCAATGAGAGTGAAGGTCGTTCCTCCTTCTGAGATAGACACGATTTCAAAAAGTTGGATAAAAACAAAATGGCGTAATGGCTCGATTTTGTAATATAATGGCCTCAAATGCCTTTTACTGCAAAGGACAGCAGTTTTTTTTTTATGGTCCAGTTTCTTTCGTGAGCGTTTCTTGAGCGTAACAGCTGAGGAATTTTTTTTTTTTATCTTTTTTGATATTTGCTATTTAGGAAGAAGTTTAAAGTGACGAGAATCACTTGTGTCAATATTTTTTATATTTTGAACTAAAATGCATTGCTAAAATGATTATTATTCGATGAATATGTGGAAAAAATGTTTTGTTGCATTTTTTCAATCTCAGAAATACTAATTTTGAATTTGGGTAAAATACCATAAAATTAAAATTTTTGAATCACTTCTTAAAAAAATTAGTATCTTAATCCGAACGATGGAAAACAATCCTAATTTTTTCTAAATATAATCTTATTCACATTGTTTGCCGTAAAAGCAATTCAGGGAGATTTTACAGATAAATCTTCTTCAATCGTATATTTTATAATATTTCTAAACACATATATCATAAGATGCATTTTGTTTTAATTCATTACATTTATTGTTTTTTTAATAATATCAGCATATAATATCTGTGACGGACCTGGTGGCAGTGTGATTAGTGCTTTCAAAAAATATATTACGCTTCTATTAAGCCATAGATGTGTGCATTGCTTCGGAATCCTATTTAAGCCATAGGTCTCTGATTAATATGTATGATTACTGTAGAACTTAGGGCTGGCATCCCTGCCACGGAAAAAAAATTCTCCTGCATTCAAATCGGCCTGTAGGCAGACTTCCTTTGCCCAACATGGGGCTATTTCATTGATGAAGAAGAGGAATATCAGTGATAAAATATACAATTTGATGGTAGACTAGAATTTCAATTTACGATCTATGCACATCATTAATATTGTTCTCTCAAGAATACTTTTACCCCTGCAACAATCCATCATCCTTTAAATATCATTTAATGTTGCATTTGAATTATTTCTTTTAAAAGAACAAATATTATCTGTAGTTACTGTATAAAGAAACAAGGCTAAATAATTCTAAGGGATTTACTTATTATGTTGTCTTATCTTAGTATTACTTTTTCTGAAGTAATAGTAAAAGAAATTATTAATGAAATTCCAGAAGAATTTCAGAATTCAAAAGTCATTCGATAATCCGTCATTATTGCAATATTATCCCTTGTTAACGTGCAATACATGTAAATTGATATATTTATAAATGCATCTATAACAGAAATTACCTTATTCATAATATATTTCCTTTAATAAACATTTCGTGGTAAGTCATAATCAAATATATATTTTTTTATCTTGCAACTTTCACTAAAATTTAAATAAAAACTTGGTGTTGATAAATTAATATCGAGCCACTGAGCTGTACAACTAACCACGATGCACACCATCACACGCTATCCAATTCCGAAACCCCAAAGCAAGAAACGCATTAATCATATCTTGAAGGCACAGAAACTGCTGCATTCCACCATCACTGCAGCATCCATCTAACCCTTAACAAATCCCCCCCCGCCAATAACAGTTATTGGACACCCAGGCATGGACGCTTCCCTTTTCGTAAAAGGCTGCTGATTGAAACCATTGTCTCAATTTCAGAACTTTAGCACGTAATTCTGTCTAACAATTAGCACATAGTCCTTAAATTAGCATATCCAGTGTTGGCGAGCTTTAGGCCTAAATTAACCTGAAAGTGCCAGGCAGTGGGTGTGAGTTTCCAATTTAATAGTGAATGGTCAACACATTAGCACCATGCTAAGTTGGGTGTGTTTCGAAAGATCGCTTAAAGCTTCGCTAAATAATGAGGTATTGCAATTAATCTGCTGTAGGCATATCATAACTGAATTATAGGATAGTGCGATGTATTCATTCCACATAATACGTTTTCCCGGTTATTATAGTTTGATTTGCAGTATCTGTTGCGTTTTATTTGAATTGTTATCGATCGAATCTTGACAATGGATTAAAGAGGTTGATATTTACTGTCTGTATTGCAAGTGTCATTTTCAGACGAGGTTTTCAAGTTCAATTCCTGCTAGTTGTATTGCTTTATTGTATTGAATAATCAGTAGCAGTTCATTACGGTATTGGTAAATATCGTAAATTTCCTTTCGAAAAATTTATAGTTGAATATCTAAATAAAAGCTCCGATGCAACATATTTACAGTTTTTTTATTGTCAGAATTGTCTCCATACAGAAACTGGCATGATGTATATTTTTTTCTAAGAGATCCCTTTATAATTATTTTATAAATTTTTTAATCTTAATCAACAATACAAAATGGATAATTTTTCCTCTATTTCTTTAAACAAGTAATATAAAGAATGTTTCAAGATTTCTTTTCAAAAATGAAATAAAACTATTAAAAAAATATGATTTTCTATATTTCTTTAAATAATTTAGCAATAATTAAGACACTAGACACAGTTATTGAAACCAAGAAATTATATTGCTTTTTATAATATTACGGTAATATTTTAAAAATACATTTCTATCTTTGAAAAATAATATGTTTTTCTGTACTACCAGTCGAATCCAATAGCAATGAAAAGTATAGAATATATATATATTACATTTCTCTAAATCTTTCGATCTTTTTATTTGTTGATTCACCTGCTCCGAAAACTTGTGAACATTTAAGAAACTTCGATATGAAATATTAACTGGATTCTTTTTCAAATTCTTACGAGATATGAACAGTATTTGAGGTTATATTGTGACTATATATATATAGTTACAATATAACCCCAAATGGAATATACACTCATGTCCATAAATTAAGGATGATGAAGTTCAGGCAAAGAAAGAGACAGAAGCAAAAACAAATTTGACTTATTTGTAAAGTCTATTTATTAAACAAAAGGTAAAGAGCAAAAAAGATGCTATATGTTTGACATAATTAATTAAAATTGCGCCTTTTTTTTTTTTTTTGAGCAAATTTAAAAAAAGAAGTTTAAAAAAACGAGTATAACATGGTTTGTATTAGGGAGTATGTCTTGATCGATGCAATACAGGTACAACGCCTAGGCATGCTGATGTATCAAATTATCAATCTGATCTTGGGGAATATTACACCACTCATCAAGCAATGCCCTCCGTGGACAGCAAGGCATGGGAAGTTCCGGTTGACAGGTGGGAGGGGGTTGACGGGCTGCAATTCGTCGGCCAAGCATATTCCACACATGCTCTATGGGATTCAAGTCCGGTGAGTATTCTGGCTAATCCATACGGGTAATTCCTCCAATTGAAGGCATTCGTCTACAATTTTGCACGGTGCTGGCGGGCGTTTTCATCCGTAAACCAGAAATTCAGTACCCATGGCGCCCCGAAACAAACGTACATGTTGATTCCAGAATGACATCCCGATAGATGTGGCTGTCATCGTTACACTCTGAACATACAGGGCAGTTCTGGAACCAAGAATAATTCCTCCCCAAACGAGCCATCCTGCACCACCGTAACAGTGTCGTTCAATGGTGTTCTCTTGGTGGCAACGGGTACCTGGCGCTTCCATATGAAAGTCCGGCGAGAATCAGACTGCAAACTAAACCTGGACTCGTCCGGAAAACATCACACCAGATCACTGTTTTTGTCCACAATGCATGCTCTACTCCAGGTTAATCGCAGGCGACAGTGAGTTGCGGTAAGTGGAACACATCTGACAGGCCTACCATATATACCAGGCGGACATATAGACCAATGTGCCCTAAGCGTCTGTACACGGTCTGCCTTGAAACTGTCGTACAGGTAGCTGAAGAGAGTTTACCAGACAGATCTGATACTGTGCACGTTCTTTTATTTTGGCAGTAACTGCTAAATTCATTCGGCTTTGTAACTCGGGTCCTCATTAATTTTGTAACTGGGGGGCGATCTGTGCTGTAACATCTACTCACATTACCATCATCTTGAATCGTTGCCAAAGCCTGGAGATGACACTCTAGTTCATTCCATGTCGTCCGATAATTCTACCAAGTAAAAAATTATCCAAATGCTTCCTTTGTGCCATAACTATGCGATTATTGCACTGAAAGGCTTTTAAAGCGCTTGTGAACAATTTTATTTCTTTGCCACCATTCCTTATATAATATTCTTAAATCGTCATTCTGACGTACTATCCGCGCCATTTGGTGGTTTCCTGTAATTTGCATATTCTTCTTCAAGATGTGTGTGATAATTCTACAGGTGAAATTTTTATTTTAGAGTTTAATTTCTGTGTGATTCTGAATTATCCTTAATTTATGGACATGAGTGTGATATAAAGAAAGAAAATGCATTCTAGAAATGGTGTTTTCATTAAAAGTTAATTTAATTTTTTTATTTTTCTAGTAAAGAATCTTTTCTGTTTTTTCATGTTTAAATAAATGCAACATTCTTTTTCCAGAATTTTTTTTTTTTTTTTACCGACATTATTCCATTAGAACAATTCAAAGGTATGAATATCAAATTCAACTCAAACTGATTTCTTAACAGAAATTTTTTTTTTATATACTTTTATAATATATATATATACATCACAATGTTTTTAATGTCATAACTATTAGAGTGTACTTTTCAGTTGAAGTTTACTATTATGCATGAATTATAAGAGAATTTAAATTCACATTTGTAAAACAAAACTTTGATGAAAGCTATATAGTAAATACTTTTTTTGTTACTTTTGGCTACTATATTCTTTCAAGAATAACAACACAAGGCATAAAATCTAAAAATAATATTTTTTATTTTATTATGAAGATTCATTCGTTGCACAACAATATATTTTCTATACATTTTAAAAATAACTCAAATCCTTAAACATAGAAACATGTAAAAATTGATTCATCAAAAAATATTTTCAGATATCAAAAATAAATAAATTAATTAATAAAATAATAAAAAACAAAAAATAAATATAAATATATTTTGTATCGTTTTAAATGTGTGAACACTGAAATTCTTTTAAGACAGTTAAATTAGAAAAGAGATACAATTTGAAATGGTACCAAAAATGATTGTATCATTTGAAAGTACCAAAAAAAAAGAAATTATAAAAGAATTTTATAATTCACTTTACACATAAAAACTTTCCAATGGTTAATGTAAGATATCGTATTCTATAGGATAGATAATAAATATCTTTCTTTTGTACTGCAGCATTTATTGAGAGATTTCTGTTGTTTATCTAAAAAAAAAAGGAATAATAAATTAAATAAAAATAAAATAAAATATAAAAATATTTAATCATTTTAGCAAAATTCTAAAAAGTATTTTCTTGGTAAATTTTAGGAAGAAATAAATATCAACTGTTTAAAGCGATTTTTTCCTTTTCTTTGATATCGTTTTAATCACATTGTGTTTTGCACGTTCTTCTTCTTTTTATTAATTGTTATTTTCTTTTTTAAGTCCTCGTTAAAAATTAAAGACAATGAGTTCTAAATTTACAAAAAAAGGAAACTATTGATTATACAAATTGGAAGGAAAGCTAATTGTTTATCAAAAAATTAACGAAGTAGCTGCCTAATTTAAAAATACTTTGCAAATAATAATTTTATTGAAATGTTTTTGAAATTCGCTGTTTAGTTTATAACAATACAGAGTACGATTTAAAGGTCATATTTACGTTGCATATAAATAGTTTTTAATTTAACTTTTCGAATGGAAAATATTTACTGTTTGAAAAACAATTAGTGTAGGATTAATTAATATTATGTGTGTAATATTAAAAATATCAGAAAAAAAAAACTTTTTAAGAACGCAATATTTCATAAAAATTTCAGAAAAAATTTAAAGTTTTTTTTAATGAGAAGAAAACTTATGTAAAAAAAATTAGTTTTAAAGAAAATGATTATATGTATATATATATATATATAATATATATAATATATATGCAATAGAATAAAATTACTGTCAGTTTTCAGGGATTATAAATCAGGCATAATTAAAAATTAGACACGCATTAGATATTATAAATAATAGCTGGGTATATCTGCTAATTGAATGAAATAAGAACCCTTTTTATCATTTTAGTTTCTAAATTTCGATCGCTTCCTGTAGTGATATATTGCGCATCTTGCCCGGCGCTTATCTTATGGATGGAATTATATAATTACTTTTTATGGAACGGCCTTCAGAATATCTATTTTCTGATGGACGCAGATGTTCTGAGGTTTAAATAATTTGTACTTTTTTTATATTTAAAGACATTGAATATTTTTTTAATGTTTTAAATGCATGAAAAAGCTAAATGAATTATGAATTCAACATTTTGATATTTGCTTTCTGTTGTGTTGCACAACTCTAATTTATACAATTCATCAATATCATATTCTAATTCACTTTTGCTAAAGATTGCTAAAAAACTAAGACAGAAAAACTTAACGAAGCTGCACGGCCTTATGTATTTTTAATTACAGACGGCGTTTCTTTCACTCCTCCTTTCCAACTCTAACGACTTCGGAGTCCATTTGTAATGGAAGTCTGTCCATTGAGTCTCTGCAGAACTGGAAAAGAGGTCAAAATTCTTTTAAGGTGAACCGCATTGAATGATTGACGATTGTTAATTGCTAATTCGATGATTTCCCTAATTCATCTCCTGATTAGCCCTTCATAATGAATGGTCTGCAGGCGGATTGATTAGTTTGTTTCTACAAAGGGGGCTACCATTCATTTGCTATCGGAAAGTTTCACTGCAAGTACAACGACTGAAATTCGATAGTGCGGACATGGCAAGCAATTGAGAAAATTATTTGTGAAAGCGGATTGTTGTTGACTTTTCAACTAGATTTATTCTTGGATTACAGATTGCAGTCAAGAACTTAGAGGGAAAGTATTTATTCCAGATATAAATATTTTCTAAAGGAAGTTTTGTGAAATATCAAGGTGAATGATGTGTTGCAAGTCTGTTGAGATAATTGAAATCTATTTTCTTTAGGTAGGTAGGTAGAAAGATTTAATATATATTGATATACATAATACTCTATATTGAATTCAATTATTATGTTTCAAAAATAATAATATTTTTGCAATGCAGATTTTTTTTTTTATTTTTTTTTTCAAAATTGATTTCTCCGGAGGAATCTGAAATAATCAACGTGATTTCTCAAAATATTATTGTGTATCATTCGGTGTTTCGTATATATGAATGCCCTTCTTTCTTTTTAGAGTTTTTTTCATAGTTGATGGATCATGAAACTTTATATAATAACTAATGTATACCTTATTTCATGTATCTCATATTTTTCTAATCCTCTAAAAATTTTTGTTAAAATATAATTTGATTCATAAATCAGTTCCTTGCATTATACCATCAAAGAAGTTAAATTTTCGAGAATGTTGAAATTTTGCTAAACTTTTATAAATCTCGATTTTTAAAAAGCAAGGTATATGCCGCAGAGTGCTTAGATAACAATTTACCTAAAAGTACAATATTTTTTTATTAAGAAGAATAATATACCTAAAAACAATAATTTTATAATAAATTTCTTTTTTTAAGTTGAAAATGAGTAGTTACTTGAAATAAAAGTTAATTTTAAAATTTTACCAAAGTAATAAACTTGATTTTTAAATAAAAATGATGGTTTTCTAACGATTTACCCGACAATATAAGATCGTTTAATTTTCCTTGTGAAAATTTGGAGAAACTGGGCCACCATGTTACAAATGGATAATGATGAATTTCTTACAATCCTATTATAAAATCGCCGTAAAATAGTATTCTACAAACCTATCTACTTCATTGCCATGCAATAAAAAATTTTATGAGATTTTAATGGCAATATTATTTAAATTAATAATAAAATGCAATTATCTACAGTATATAATAGTCTATTTATAACAATGTATCGAAATTAACTTAAACCGAATTTTTCTTTATTAAAAAATATATTTAAGGCTATGCATATTATTTTGCTTAGCTAGAAATAGCATCAAATGCAAAAATTTTAGCTTTAATCATAAAATAATCATTAAAAAAACTAAAAATTTGTACTTAAAATATTTTTAAATATTTATCATCATTTTCATTTAAAGATAAGTCGTAATTATTATTAAATGTATAATAATTATAAAAAAAAAAAAAAAATTTAAATATTTTTTGTATATAATTTCAATTTTTTTTACATTTTTTTAAGCAAATTTGCTAAAATATATTTATATTTAATTTCATTGTTTAAACTTTATTTAATTATAAATATTTTAGATAATTTTATCATTTAAATTTTTTTTAAAAATTATTATGCATTAAAGACTTTTATTTTCTGTAGTTTAATTTGTTTCACTATGAGTGGATATTATTTTTTTTTTATAATGCTACCTCGTATAAATTAAAAAAAAATAGAGAATAAATTTTAAAGACAATAAAAAAAAAAAGAATTAAATATCAGGAAATGTAAAGTCAGAAAAAATGTTTTAATTTACTTTGTATAAAACCATTTTTTAAAGTTTTAAATAATATCGTTGATCTTGATTTTAATATCATAGCTTTTTATCAACAAAAACATTTATAAATGCAAAGTTTTCAAACACTCTTATGTGTAAGGGACACAGTAAAATTACATTCATATTTGGCATTTGAAAAAACAAGTTTGTTAGAGAAGAAGAAATGGTTCATAACATAACATCTAAATATCTCAAGTTACCAGATATAATATATTTTTAAAACCGGAATTTATATCCAATAAAACATTAGCGGAAAGAGGTTTTGAAACGCCATTTTTATGGGATTTTCCCCGTTTTGAAAGGGGAGGGAGCTATTAAGATAACAGAAAAAAAAAAAAAAAACGCTGTCCCCTTTTTCTAACCGCTTACGAAAAGTAAAATGCAATAACTTCAAGACTCCATTAAAAAAAGACTGTTCTGTATTTCTACTCCAAACGTTTAAAGAGTTTCCCTCTGTCAGATTTAAGAAATGTGTTTTTATGATTTTAATTTGCAGAAGTTTATTATTAATTCACGTGCATAACGAAACATTTTAATAAGGCTGATATTTGAAATTCTTTTGATTTGCATCAAGTGATGGTGCGAAAATAAAAATATTTTTTAGTTTTAAAAAATTACCTAATCTTGAAATTTCTATATCTAGTATAGGGTGGCTTTTTCGAACAATTTTAAGGAATTTTACGACATTTGCTATTGTTTTATTACATAAATTCAATGAAAAACCTCTTTTTCTTCTAAGAATTAAACATATTTTCTTTTTTTTGTCATTTTTTTTGCATATACAGATTGCTAAAGTTTTATTTTTTTAAGTTACACCTAAGAAAAACAAATGCATTTGATAACTTTACAGGTAATAAATAAACTGCTTTGATAGGCAGAATGTTAATTTCAAGTTTTAAAATGCATTGGTCAATTTTTATTTTTTAACTTAATTTTGGATAACCGTAACAATTCTTTGAAATATCGCAGTAGGAAAATATAGTCTTAAAATGACTTTTATAAATAAAAGATTAAAATTCATAAAAATTAAAATGTTTCGCATATATTGCTACTATTCTCATGAAAAAGGACTCTTGTTCTTTCATTTTAATTTTTTTAACTTCGTTCGCTTTCTATATTAATATTGTTTGGAATGCACATCTTGTCTGAACGCTTACCTTATTGTGACCTGATGGAATGGCAGTCCATGGATCCATGGATCCTCTCCAGAACCGGAAAAGAGGTCAAAATTCTTTTAAGGTGAACCGCATTCAATGATGGACAATGGCAAATTGTTAATTCGATGATTTCCCTCATTCATCTCTTGATTAGCCTCTCATAATGGAGGGTCTGGATGGCGGTAAATTGAGTGTGTTGCTACAAAGGAGACTTTCATTCGTTTGCTATCGGAAGGCTTCACTGCAGGTACAATGACTGAAATTAGATAGCGAGGACATGGCGGGCAATAGGGAAAATTATTTTTGAAAGGTGAGTATTGTTGTTGATTTTTACATAGATTTATTCTTGGATTACAGTTTGCCATTGAGAATTTGGAGTATTTATTCCTGATATAAATATGTTTTAAAAGAAGTTTTCTGAAAATTCAGGGGGTGAATGTTGCTGTTCGGATAATTGAAATCTATTACTTTTATGTAGGTTGGTAGTAAGATTTGCTATATATATATATTTATATATATGAGTCCGAATGTGAGTGGCTGTGTGACTTTTGTAATGCGAGTTATGATGGTTCGGCGTTAAATTTGCGCTTAGAGAATACTGTTGTTATTTTCTTGGTCAATATAATCATATTTCTATACATCATACATCATATTCCTGTATATATAAGACATGTAAAAATATTAGCTTTAATGATAATAATTATAATAATTTAGAGTTATATTTATATTCATTTAGAGGCACTGCGTAATTATTTTTACAAGATACAATAATTATATAAAATATGTGCTAAAATATATTTTATATTTAATTTAAATTTTTTTGTTGTTTAAACTTCATTTAATTAAAATATTTTAGAAGTTTTATCTTGGTTTATTCTTTAATTTTTCATAAAATTACTTTTGCATTAAAAAAAACATAATTTTTTCTGTGGTTAATTTTTTTTTAACTAGTGGATATTATTGCTTATGTTTACAGTGCTACTTTATTTGAACTTAGACACATTTTTTGTAATAAATGAAAATAAACAGAATGATTTTTAAACAGAAAAAATTAAATATCATGAAAGATAAAGTCAGATAAAAAGGTTTTCATTTATTTGCCGTAAAACATTATTTCTCAAGTTTTAAATAATATCATGGATTTTGATTCTAATATCGTAGATTTTTATTAATAAAAACATTTATAAATACAAAGATTTCAAACACACTTGTGTGTAAGGGATACAGTAAAATTATATTCATATCTGGAATTTAAAAAAACAAGTTTTTTATGAAAAAAAAAATGGTTCATAAAATAACATCTAAATATCTCTCAAGTTACCAGATATAATATATTTTTGAAACACTTTAAAAAAATCCGGAATTTATATGTCGTAAAACATTCGTGGAAAGAAGTTTTGAAACGCCATTTTTATGGGATTTTCACCCGTTTTGAAAGAGAAGGGAGCTATTAAGATAACAGAATTAAAAAAAAAATAATAAGAACGCTGTGTAACGGCTTAGGTAAAGTAAAATGCAATAACTTCAAGACTCCATTAAAAAAAAAGACTGCTCTGTATTTCTCCTTGAAACGTTTAAAGAGTTTCCATCTGTCAGATTTAAGAAAAGTTTTTATGGTATTTATTTGCAGAAGTTCATCATTAGTTCATGCGAATAAAAGATTTTTTTAAAATTCATTTACATCAAGTGATGGTGAGAAAATAAAAATATTTTTACTTTTAAAAAGTACCGAATCATTAAAATTTCTATGTCTAATGCAGGTTACTTTTTGAACAATTTTTAAAAGAATTTTATGATGTTTGCTATGACTTTATTACATAAAGCCAGTGTAAAAGCTCTATTTATTTCTATCAATTAAACATATTTTCTCCTTTTGTCAGTTTCATGCGAATATAGATTGCTAAAATTTTATTTTTTATGTTGCATGTAAGAATAACAAATGCATTTGGCAGCATTACAAATAATACGTCAGCTACTTAGCTACGCAGAATTTCGATTTTAAGTTTTGAAAAAACATTACTCAATTTTTATTTTTTACATAATTTTGGATAATTGCAACAATTTTTTTAATTATTGTGACATCAAAATATAGTCAAATGATTTTTATATATGAAAGACTAAAGCTAAGACTATTGCTACTAATCGAATAAAATAAGGACACTTTCTGTAGGTGATAACTTCTGTAATATTTCTTTCATTTTAGTTTATAAACTTCGTTCTCTTCCTGTTGTGATATTGTCTGATAATGCATAGCTTGTCCGACATGGTTACCTTAATGTTATCTAATGGAATGGCCTTTAAAACACTAATGGTTTGTGACTTTTTGATAGGACGCTAATAGTGTGTGCTTTTAAGAATTAGTAATCCCTTTTTTATGTTTAAACATATCGATTATTTTTGCATGCATTAAATGTATGAAAATACTAAATGAATTATGAATTCAACTCTTTGGTAAGTGTTTTCTATTGTGCTGCACAACTCTATTTTTATGCAATGCATCAACACTATTTTCTAATTCACTTTTAAAAAAAAAAAAAAATTGCTGAAAAAAAATAAATCAGAAAAACTTAACGTACCCCCACCACCTTATACATTTTTAATTACAGACGGCATTTCTTTCCCTCCTCCTTTCCAACTCTAATGACTTTTGAGTTCATTTGTAACGGAATCTGTCCATGGATCCTCTCCAGTACCGGAAAAAGAGGTCAAAATTCTTTTGAGGTGAATCGCACTGAATGATGGACGGTGGTTAATTGCTAATTCGATGATTTCCCTCATTCGTCTTCTGATTAGCACTTCATAATAGATGGTCCGCCGGCGGATGAATGAATTTGTTGCTACAAAGTTACCTTTCATTCGTTTGCTATTGGAAAGCTTCACTGCAAGTTCGTTGAAATTCGTTGCATAAACTAATCATTTGATTAAAATTATTTGAAAGGTGATAATTGTTGTTGACATTTTTTTCCCTAGATTTATTGTTGGATTACAGATTTTTGCATCTTAAAAAGAGTGGAAATAGTTGGGCCATATGTTAATATTTAAAAATAAGTTTTGTAGAAAAATCATGGTGTATTTGCGTTACAGGTCTGTTGAGACAATTGAAATATATTTCTTTAAAGAAAATGGGTTGGTAGAAAGATTTATATATATATATAGATATTGAAGAATCTGAATGTGATGCTTATGTGCTAAAACAATTTGCTCTGAAATAATACGGCTGATATTTTCTTGTACAAAATGATAATATTTCTATTTTTTTCCTTTCAGATCTCATTTGGTTTACACAATATACATATAATCTCAAATGTAAAAATACAAGCTTTAAGAAGAAAAAAAGGTTATAATAACATCTAAATATTTGAACTTAACGTTTTTAAATATTTAACATCATTTTTTGAGTTACGACGTAATTATGGTTTATAATAATTATAGAAAACATTTGCTAAAATATAATTTATATCTATTTTAAATTTTCGTTGCATAAACTTCATTTAATTACAAGTATTTTAGATAATTTTGTCATTTTTTTTCATTGACGAAAAGCTTTGCATTAAAAAAAAAAATGTTTTTCTGTATATGATTTATTTATTAAAGTGGATATTCCATTGTATTTGTTTAAAATTCTGCTTCTTTTTTTCATTTTAGATACCTTTTCTTGGAATAAATCTAAAAATGAATAGGAAATAATTTTTAACAAAGAGAAAATTTTTTAAATATTATGAAATGTAAAAGCCAAATAAAGTTTGCATTTACTTGGTATAAAACCATTTTTTCAAGTTTTAAATAATAACATGGATCTTGATTCTAAATAGCTTAAAAGCTTCTTATTAACAAAAACATTCATAATTTCAAACATTTCAAACATCCTTGTGTGTTAAGGGATACAGTAAAATTACATTCATATCTGGCATTACACAAAAAAAAAGTTTGTTGTAGAAAAAAAAAAGGTTCATAACATAACATCTAAATATTTCTCAAGTTACCAGACATAATTTTTATTTTTTTGTAACTCTTCGAAAAAAAAAAAAGGATTTATATGCAATAAAACATTTATGAAAAGAAGTTTTGAAACGCCATTTTTATGGGATTTTCCCCCGTTTTTGAAAGGGGAGGGAGCTATTAAGATAACAAAATTAGAAAAAAAAACCAATGCTGTCCCCTTTTTTCTAACGGCTTACGAAAAGTAAAATGCAATAACTTCCAAGACTCCATTAAAAAAAGTCTGTTCTGTATTTTGTTGTTACCAGAAATCACCGTAATTAATCACAGTGTAATCACTTCTATATAAAATAATTTAATCTCAAACTATACCCTTACAAATTAAAATAAAGGAAACTTTTAGCTCAGTTTGAAAGAGATTGTAATTATGTAATTTTTATTAATGTTATACAGTGTGCATTATTTTTTACTTTAATGGAGGAAATATTTGGATTAATGCATCTAACAATCTTTTACGCATAAAAGTAGAAACCATCTCATAAATCTTGTGAAAAAATAATAAAATATTCCAAATACATATTAGAATCACGAACATTATTTTTACCATGATTATAACACTTTTGTACAAATAAGTTTTAATTGATCAAACAAAAGCATATTTATTTTGACAGTTCGTAATTGCATGAAGTACTTCATAGAAATGACAGTTTGTTTGCTGTTTCCATCGTCAAATAAGTAACTCGCGTGTTTGAAATGACAGCTAATTTTACATTTTTGTTTTAGTCTATTTATTTCTATCATGAATGGAAGTTTATTATTTACGATTTGACAGCAAAGGTGTTGTGTGATTAATGAATTATTTTAATAAGTATGCGTTTTTGTTTGTGCGTGAAATACGGAGAAAGAATAGGTAGCTTTAATTCAAATCACCCTGTCTTAAAATTAGAAAATATATTAAACAGAAATGTTTCTAATTTTTTTATATAATAAATGTTTGTAAAAATAACATTTTTGTAATTTTTATAACTTTTTTTTCTATTTGTTCTACTTTTTCTATTTTTTATATTTGCTAACATTTTATATTTTTTAAATTTTTATTTTTTACTTTTCTACATTTTCATATGGCAAAAGTTTATTAGAAATGACATCTTTCAAAACCAACGAAAGGTATACCAGTTATCACAACAAAGTTGCTTAAATTACTCATATAACTATAAATTTAAAAGAGGATCAATTTGTTTTAAACAAATATTTAATTAACTACGAAAAATTTTATGAAGTTAACGATGCTATATTAGTCAATTACAAAGGTTATTCACAGCTTGTAAAATATATATTGTACGATTTTGAAAATGTATGTATAGCCTGAAACTAAAAAAAAAAAGGTGAAAAAAAAAAGATAAATAATTTTAAACCAAAAAGTCAACAACCATTTCTGATCAGATTAAAAAAATCCAAGCACATATGCAAACTTCGTAATTAAAGAAAACATTAACCATTGCTTTTTTCCCCATAAGAACTTTCAGAACTACATTTCAGCTTTTTATACCCAAGGGAAGAAAATATCGAACGAAATATTCCAATGTCACTGAACAAGTTTTATTCTAACCTTTAAGCGTACAATTTCCAAAAGAAAGATAAAAAAATCCATTTTGCAATCCTTACATTTTTCAACGTTTCGTACCAAATCTTTGTGCAAAATTCCCTAAAGCACTTTCATTTATACGATAAGTTATAGTTGAAACACTATGGAGAAAAACGGGTTGGAAATTTAAACCGAAACCAAAAGAAATGGTAATATTTTTATTTAATTTTTATCTGAAAATATTCTGTCGATTCTTCGGGGATCGGGAAGAAACCTGCTCTCTGAAGCAACAATAATGAAAAGTAGTGGAATTTACAGAATGACGGCAAACCTTTGCTTAATCGACGAATCCGTTTTTCTACTGTTTTTCGATTTTGAATATGATTTGCTGAGCAGTATCTCTGATGGAATGGAAATTTTATGTATGTACAACAAGACTGTTCTGAATGAATGTACTCTTTTATCTCTTTTTTTCAGTGAAGTTTTTGAAAACTTAAAGAATAAAACGATCTTCTGTTACGGAGAATTTCTCTTTGAGAATATAATAGTTAAGAAAAAACTATAGAAATTCTTGAATGATATCTTCTGTTACAGTAAATAAAAAAGAAACTATTACAAGTTATTAATGTCCTTGGTTATATTGTTGTTGAATAGACTGAAGAAAGTTATCGAAAGAAAATTTTATTATTGACGTTTTCAACTATCGGTGTGCATAAGATAATTAAAATTAATTATCATCATCTAAAAATAGTGTATAGAAGCATATTTTATACATTAGTTACTTATAGATATTTATTTTAAATATATATTTTCCCTAAATAAAATAGTTAATAACATCAAAAATTTTATTTTCTCTATTTTTCCACAAATATGTTGTTTTGCTTTAAATATGGATGTCAATTTTGTAAATTATTCAAGAATATAATAGTTGAGAAGACCTTGAAATTCATAGAATTGCATCTTCTATTTTATAGAATAAAGAAGAAAATTTTACAAGTTATTAATGATATGAAAATTATCCTCACATAATTAATAGAGTCTAGAAGTTTATTTTAGGCTTTAGTTATCTGTTGATATTTATTTTAAAATATATGTTTTTCAGAAATAAATAATTGGTAAGATCAAAAATATTAATTTCTCTACTTTTTTACTTTTGACACAAAAAATACTTTTCTTTAAGTTTAGATGTCAATTTTGTAGAATTATTTCATCTTGGAAATTTATATTAAGAGCAGCATTTCTTTTCATCCTTTAAACTAACATTACAAAAAGGCCCAATGGAGAGAAAATGTCAATAATAACTGCCACTCAACGTCTTTTAACATTATAGTAGAATTTTTGTATGAAAATCAAATGAAAAAAATCAATTAATTAATAATTAAAATCTATTTGTCATGCACGAAATTTAAAACAAATCATTCAGAAGAAAATTCTTTGAAACGAAGAAAAACTTATTTAATGATGTTTACCTAATTGAGTTATTCACATAACGAACCTTCAAGTATTAAAATTCACCAACTAATTTTACTTAACTTAAGAGTGAAAAAAAGTCTAAGCATAACATAAAGAAAGTTTTTAAAAATTGTTCTGTTGAAATGGTTGCATCTTATTTCAATAAAGACAGAATTATGTAAAATTCCTTTATTAAAAAGATAAGTTTTGTGTTGCATTAAAACAGTTTCAACGAATAATTTCAGTTTTCAAAAGATTATTTGAAAACGTATTCAGGACTGCGAATTCTTATCTAGAATTGAAATGTCGTAAATAGGAATTTAATTAATTAACTTTGGGAAAATAACCATTTTTTAAAAAGTTACGTTTTAACATTAACTTAAAAAAAAAAGAAAGAAGAGTTAAGTATTGTCTACTTTAATTTGAATAGACCAAGAAATAATGTATATAATGAATAATATATATATGAATAAATATATTTATAGTTAGTCATTAATTTTAAACTTATCAAAAACAAACTAACAGTTAAAGGAGAAATGAAATTTCGATCAATGAAAATTTTTATAAAACGAAAATTTATAAAACTAATCTTTTAAGAATTCCATTAAATGCTGGAACTTAAAAATTCTGGACTTGATTAAAAATCCACATCGTTGCTAATTAAAGATAAAATATATCTGCATAATATAACTTACTAAGAATAAATAATAAAACTAACTAAAAATAAAAATATTGTCTGATGCTAAATGATTAAAGGAAATGTAAGAATAAATAATTTCTCCAAGAGGAACGCTATGTAATAAATGAAAACTTATGAGACTGAGTATTAATATTCTTCACATGATCTGCGACATGTTTAACTAATACCATATGCTACAAAATTGTACCTACCGTTCATTAATTTAACTAAAAATGGTGTTTTCCAACTAAGCATAAAACTAACTTATAACATCGCCAAGTTGGCGAAACATTGGCAATACTGAAGATATTTAGTTTAATATTTACGATATACTCAAGATGGATATCAGACAATGTGCTACTTTTCTGGAAAATCTGGACGATTCCTCAAAACTTATAAGCATGAAAACAACTACAATAAGATAATAAATGGCAACGAGACTTATTGAACTTGTCAATTATATAATATAATCTTTAGTTATCTTAACAATTCCTCTATAAACAATTTGCTATTTAACTTTTGATTAAATTTATTAAAAAACATATTTATTATAATTGATACTAATAAGCAAATTTTAACTAAAAATTAAAACCTAAGAATTTATTTACTCCATATTTTTCTTCTTCATTATTATTGTCAAAAACAACAATAAAATTTTCATAGGGGAAACAACAAGAGAAATTTTGGAAACAAAACAACGATAAAGGAAAGACAAATCAATTTTTATATTCTGGAACACAAATACAATGTCTGTTTCCGGAATGTAAAAATTAATGTAAAAGTAAATACTGCCAATATTGTCACCTTTGATTTTAAAAACAACTGAACTAAAAAAAAAAAATGCGAGAACTAGTTGAAACTTCACATCATTTCTTCAATAATGGCTCTTACTTCCAGTTCCTTAAGTTCAACCGAAGGACTACCGGTTTGCGAAACATTCTGGCCTACGTAAGACCTGAGGAGACTTCTGTTCAGCTTCATTTATTGGGTTTAAAAAAAATAAGTAAATAAAAAACACACATTTTGTAACATTTATATAACTTGTTTTTTAAAAAAATAATATATATATATATATATATATATATATAATTTACTAATATATTCTTCACTGATATGATGTTCTTTACTGTTTAAAAATGCTACTTGGAATTCATTATTAATTGAAACTTTCCAGTTTATCAATTCACACAATGAACTATTCTTCAGTAATGTCTTTATTATTATTTTTATTTATTCCATATTTTTCGTCTTCATTATTATTATCAAAAACACTTTTAAGAAATTCCTCTACTAAAATAAATATTTATCTACCCAATTTACAAATTCAAATCACTAATTCCAACTAATCAATTCATTCCTATATTTCGTGACAATTTAAAAATTATTTTCAAAATAAAATGTTGTTTTCTGAAAACTTTATAAAGCCTACTTTGGGAATAAAGGAAGTCAGATTCCCGTGTACAAGTAAAGTCACCATTTCAGCAGTCATAGATATCAATTTGTTTATCCCATTATGCAAACAAACTTCTTAAAAAACCATCTGGCTGCAATAATTTATGTGTCAGGCACCGTCCACTCTTTTGTCTGTATTTATCTTTTCAGAATACATTTATAGTTAGTTAAAGAACCATTTTTGATGAATAATTCTATTCCAAAATTCCAAATCCCTTCACAAGTCAACGAAGTACAATGGGATTGGATGTATTGGGACTTTCCTGACTTCACTTCAGTTTGGGTAGTTTGCTTTGGCATTCATTAAGACGATTTATTCCTTTGAGCTTTTCACTGAATGTTAAACCCAGCGGAAAACTTGTCAACTACTTTGCATTGCGACTTTGTATTTGTCGTCTGAAAGTTCTATTCAAATATCGTTTGAAATGAAATGAAAATTTATTGAGATGAACCCTTTTTTTCCGTATTTGTATAGTTGAATAAAAGACTTGAAATCCCCAAAGTTTTTGAATTTATCTTGTGCTTCCCATAAAATTAATAATAATTTTAAATCTTAAAAAAATCCATATGCTTCATTTTCATATGATTCAAATGTAGGCATTTTTGAAGAAATTAAAATATTTTTGGTTGTCATGTCTGCACTCTCTATTTTCAAAATATTTTACATTGTACAGCAAACGTAAAGGTTATTCTAAATCAAATCCTCGTTAAAGGGAATTTGTTTGTATTATGTTGATTTACTTCGATGGATAGTATTTATTTAAATTATTTTATTTTTCGGTATTAATTCAACTGAATTCAAATATTTATTTGAATAAAAATTCTTCTTCAGTATTTATAAACATATTTAATATTTAAACATTGAAAAAGGAACACTATTCAAAAAAAAAAACATTTGGAAAGTGGTTCTTTAAATTTTATTGAAAAATTAATTCACATATATATGGTTTTAAATAAATAATTCGTATAAAATTTCATTTGTAAATTTAAATACTCTCACATCAATTTATTTAGAGGTGGGAAATATAATTGAAATAGTTCATTTAATTTTATAAGTACTGCATTAATTTCCATGCGCAAAAGACACTGGTTTCCAAAAAACAGGTGAGCAATTGCAAAAATTCAATGAATAAAAACGCGCTTCATTTAGAAATGTTGATATAATTAATGATTGATATTGATATATTTAACGATTGATTGCTTGTGGTCTTAGAACAGAAAAAGCGCCTACGCAATTTGTTCGATTAACGGATCCGTATGTAAGCCATAATTTGGGTTTCTGCTTTTTAGAAATGTTCTAAAAAATAACGACTTATACACATACATACGCTGCATATAAAAATATTATTTTGAATTTATTAAAAAAATATTTAAGTAAAAAAAAAATACATTAGTTATTTAACTAATTTAAGCGTTTTATACTAATGTTTTTTTTTTTTTTGCTGTATTTAGCACAATGTTACCATGGGCAGACTAGCGTGGTGGACAGAGAGTGGGTTTTGGACTAGTTAAGCCAGTTTTCACATTCGATAAACCCATTTGCTGGAATGTTATTTATTTGATTCAATTAGTAGAGGGGGAATAGCGGGAAATTCCTTCTAACCTTGATCCTGGAATGTTCGTTCTAAATTGTGGAGGTATAATATAGGTGTTGTGTAGCGGACTTTTCCTTATGGTGTTGTACATTGTGCAACACAAAATATGCTTAATATATGCAAATTTATTGGTGTAGACATTGATTCAAGTGTTTGGCATTCATAAATAACTAAATAATATATTAGTCATTATTTTGAGGAGATTGTTGGAGTACAAATTTGCTTTCTAGGCAGCACTTAACCCACCCTGTTAACTCTTCTTTTTTTATGAACTATATTGATACAGAAATAGGGACTTCCTATCAATTGTGCTCATAACCCTTTATCATCAGTTTGAGTAAGGAATTATGCCAAGATTGTATATCTGATAGATTTTTATATATATATTAAATCGATAAATAATTAGATATTAAATTTAATTATATTAATGCAAAACTTGCAACCATATATTATATAACGGTCATTTAACATGTACTATCATGCTCCTTTGTGAATTTATATAACTTTTTAAAGAAATAAAAATTAAAAATACACTATTCAATAACCAATGTATGCATTTAGTTTATTTTATAAAACTGAAATCCAGATATCTTAATTCTAAATGAGACATTAAGCAGTAATTGTCTTGTCAAATGCAATTGAAATTAGGAGAAACAAATCGGAGGAATCTCTGAGATATGTCGTCAGACCCACGTAATAGCCTAAATGTTTAAACCTAACGACTGTAATAAGAATCACCGTCTAGGAATCTAAGGTAATTAAATCTCATCATCGTCAGAATAATTAGCTCCGCGTGAATCGTTAAGCAATTTTTTGCTTCGATTCGAAAGATCCTTTCTTGGCTGATTCGAAGTCGAGTCTTGATTGTTAATTCAATATTCTAATGGTGGAAAACTATCTTAAGTTGAATTGCAATCATCTGCTCCTGGCGTTATGAATCTGTTCTTGGCATTCTTTGCAAGTTAATTACGACGAGGTGCGAAAAATGTTCTTTGTCATTTTTTTCCCTTTAAGTAGTTCCATGGAAGGTCTGCTAATGACCTTTTAAAATGAGTTAGGGTTATTTATTCGAACGTCATCTTCCAGAGAATCATAAGAACGTGTTTTGAGAGAAATAATGAAAAAAATTCTTTCGTGTCATAATTGCTTTCGAAATAACTTCTTTTGCTCGTAGATATTAGAAATTATATTAACGCCGACAAAATTTGAAATTCAGATCTTATTATACTATGTTATTGTTCGTATATTTTTTTAGTACAAATGCCAATTAAAATAACTGTAATGAGTCACTGTATATAGCATTAATATAGTAATTTAAAACAAAATTCAGACAGAAATGGTTTTATTCTTATCTGAAAGAATATTTTTCTATGTGTTAATATTTTTATTGCAATTATATCAAATAATACCTCATTAGATATCATATAATACAGCAATTAGATTATGTGTTATATAATACCACAAATAATACTGAGCTAATTTAATTGATTTAAATTATATTTTACATTTTTTTGTGTCGTGAGTTCCCAATGCTAGGGACAACATTAAGATGAGAGGATCATATTGCCTACCAAGAAGACTTTTAGAAGTAAATATATCGCATTTGTCTGTCAGAAATCTTAAAACACACCTGGAAAGAATTTCAAAAACGGAAGTAGACAAGGAAAACTCTAAAAGACAAATCGACTATCGATGAGAATGTATTATGCGTGTTGCCATAATAACTATTGAGTTACCTCGTTTCTGAAATATATGACTACAATGCATATCACTAGAAATGTCAGACCTTCCAAAACTACAGAAAGCTACTTTAGTGCTATGGGGGCTGAATTTCTGTCTATGGATGACAAAGCCCGTCCTCACCGTGCAAACATTGTAGACGAATGCCTTCAATTGGAGGATATCACCCGTATGGATTGGCCAGCATAATCACCGGACTTGAATCAATAGAGCATGTGTGGGATATGCTTGGCCGACGAATTGCAACCCGTCAACCCCTCCCACCTGTCAACCGGAACATCGGAGGGCATTGCTTGATGAGTGGTGTAATATTCCGCAAGATCAGATTGATAATTTGATACTCAGCATTCCTAGGCATTGTAAGGCCTGTATTGCATCGTCCAGGAGACATACTCCATATTAACCAACATACTCACCATGTTATACTGTTTTATGTAAATAGGTTGTCTTTTGAAATTTGCTCCAGGAGTAAAAATCGCAATTTTTATTAATTATGTCAAACATACAGCATCTTTTTTGCTCTTTTCCTTTTTGTTTAATAAATAGACTTTACAAATAAGTCAAATTTGTTTTGCTTCTGTCTCTTTCTTTGCCTGAACTCCATTATCCTTAATTTATGGACATGAGTGTATATCATTAGAAAAGTCAGACTTGTCAAAACTACAGAAAGCTACTTAGTCTACGTCAGAAATGCTACTAAGACAATATAATTCTGTAAAACATATATAATTTCTAAACCTTCAAGAACTGCATATTGTTGGAAGCCAATAATGGATTAGAAGCTAATTCCTCCTGCAGGCTAATTGATGTTGAATTGTCTTAAATTTTACTAAGTTGTAAAATAAAAAATTGCACTCTTATCAATCAAATTAAAAAGTTTTTCTTTAAAAGTATTTTTTCAATTTTTAATTAATTAAAATTATTTTATAAGTTACTGTTAAAACAAGCAGTAACTAAACATTCCAATTTGTCAAATAGCCTTGCTTGAACTTTAATACGTTTAATGTTTATTTTTTAATTTTATTATTATTTAAATATTTAAAATTAAAATTATGAATTGATTTAAATAAAAAAAAAACATAATGGTTACAGAGTTTCAATACTAAAAAAGTTATTCTTAATATAATCCTTAAATAGTGTTTTTGTAAATGAAATACCTGATAAAAAAAAAAAAAATCGGCAGAAAAAATATTATGGCATTCCTTGACCAAGTAATAAAAACGACACTTCTTAAAAAAAAATAGTAGGAAAAAATAAAAAAGTAAATATTTCTCATTCGAAACAAATGAATTTCTTTTTTTCAAAAGCATGAACTGAGGTAAAAGAAAAAGTTCATTAGAGTGTCTAGATGAAAATAAAAGAAACATTGCAATAGCTAGATGGCTTCCTTTTATCTCAAAGGACCCTTAAATGGCCGTTAAAACAATTGTCTCCAATGCCCTCCTGGATTTCTTTCAGATCCATCCAACGGCATATTCTTCAGTTGTTGTGTTCTTGCACTTAATGGATATACGTGTTCCGAGTCATGGAAGTCGCATTCAGCGATGGCGAAGGTGTTTCCTCCTGCTGAGATAGACAGCATTTCAAAAGCTAAATAAAAACAAAAGGGCGTAATGGTTCGATTTTTGTAATATAATGGCCTCAAATGCCTTTCACTGCAAGAACCGCGATGCTTTTTTTTATGGTCCACCTTCTTTCGCGAGGAATCATTGCGCGTAACAGCTGAGGAGCCTTTTTTTTTTTATATCTTTTGATGTTGACAATCTAGGAAGAAGTTTCAAGTGACGATAATGACTTGTGCTTGTATATTTTTAAATTTTGATCTAAAAATGTATCTCTAGAAATGATTGTTATGTGATGAATACCTGAAAAAAACAACATGTTTTGTTGCATTTTCTTCCAATATTCGAAATTAATTGAATTGGACTATAATTTCTTTAAATTAAGATTTTAGAATCACTGGTTGAGATGATTAGAATTTTTAAAATGAAAGATGGAAAAAATTCTAATTTTTTTCCATTCATCAAATATTCTTATTCACATTCTTGGTGTTTGTCATGAAAGTATGTAAAGAAGACTTTTACAGATAAATCTTCTTCAATCGTGTATTGTATAAAATATATAAAACACACATATATCATATGAAGCATTTGAAAATTCATTACATTATGATTAATGTAATGTAATATTAATAATGGATAATGTAATGTAATGACGGGTAATGTAATGTAATATTAATAATGGGTAATGTAATGTAATGACGAATAATGTAATGTAATATTAATAATGGGTAGTGTAATCTAATGACGGGTAATGTAATGTAACTGTAGAGCTTAAGCCTGGCATTCCTATCCCAGAGAAAGAAAACATCTCCTGTCAACAATTGTGCTAGTAGGCAGACTTTTTGGCTCAACATGGCTGGTATATCGCCAATGCAAAAAGAAGAATATCAGTGAAAAAATTTACACTTTGGTGATTGACGATAATTTCTATTTACTATCTACGCAAATCATAAATATTTCACCACTGGAATATTTTTATCGGATCAATAATCCAATCCTAAATAATTAGTTTTTTTATTCTTGCATTCAAATAATTTCATTTAAAATAGCAAATATTATCTATATTTGTCATCTAAAGTAACAAAGCTAAAAAATTAAATACAATGCTTTAATTATTATATTATCTTATCTTGCATTAATTTTTCCTAAAACCATAGCTAAATAAACTAGGCATGAGAATCTCATATTTAAAAGTTTTTATCTTTCAACTCTCATTATTGAAATAATATCAATATCGATTCATAAATATATCGATTCTCTATATAGCATATCAGAAATTCGATATATTTATAAATGCATCTACAATAGAAATTAACTTATCCATAATATATTTAATTGGATAAACATTTTGTGGGTCATAAATAAAAATATTTATTTTATCTTAATACATTCTCTAAAGCGCAATAAAAACTTTCCGTTGATAAATTAATATCGAGACACTGGACTGTATATCTAACCAAGAGGCATACTTTCACGTACTATCATATTCCGAAACCCCAAAGCAAGAAACGCATTAATCATATCTTGAAGGCATAGAAACTGCTATATTCCACCATCACCGCAGCATCAATCTAACCTTAGCAAACTCCCTCACAATAACAGTTATTGGACAGCAAGGCATGGACGCTTCCCTTTTCGCACGAGGCTCCTGATTGAAACCACTGTCTCAATTTCCGAGCTTTAGCACGTAATTCTGTCCAACAATTAGGGCATAGTCCTTAAATTAGCATATCCAGTGTTGGCGAGTTTTAAGCCTAAATTAACCTGAAAGTACCAGGCCGTGGGTGTGAGTTTCCAATTTAATAGTGAATGGTCAACGCATTAGTGCCATGCTAAGTTGGGTGTGTTTCGAGAAGATCGCTTAAAGCTTTGCTAAATAATGAGGTATTGCAATTAATCTGCTGTAGGCATACCATAACTGAATTATAGGCTAGTGCAATGTATTTGTTCCCGCATAATACATTTGCCCTTATTGTTATAATTTGTTTCGTAGTATTTGTTGCATTTTATTTGAATTATTATCAATCGAATCTTGAGAATGGAGGTTAATATTTCCGATATCGTGATACAATGGTATTGTATGTATCTGGCAGCCGGGACTTTTCAAGTTCAATTGCTGCTAGTGGTATTATGTAATAGTATTGAATAACAAGTAGATGTTTATTACGGTATTGGTAAATATCGGAAATTTCCTTTCTGAATTTTTATGGTTGAATATCTAAATAAAAGCCCTGATAGAAGGTATTTTACACTTTGCTTTACTGTCAGAATTGACTCCATACAGAAACTAGCAATGATTTAATCATCTAACATCCATGTCCTTTTATATTTTTTTAAGAAATCCCTTTATAATTCTTTTATTAATTTTTAATCATAACCAACAATAGAAAATGGATCATTTTTCCTATATATCTTTAAACACTTAATGCAAACAATGTTTCAAGAATTTTTTAAAAAATGAAATAAAACTTTTAAAAATATGATTTTCTTTATTTCTTTAATTAATTTAGCAAAATAAGTAAGACATTAGACACATTTATTAAAAAGTAGTACAAAAACATAAGATTGTTTTTTAGGATATTCTTAAAAAACATTTTGAAATATATTTCTATCTTAAAAAAGAATATATATTCTTTTGATACCAGTCTATTGCAAAAGAAAAGAAAAGTGTTGAATTTAAAAATAGAATATCTATATTGCATTTCTCTCAATCTGCCGATGTTTTCTTTGTTGTTCAGAAAACTTTAGAACACTTGTGAAACGCGATATGAAATGTTTACTGAATTCTTTTTCAACTTCTAGCGAAATATGGACAGTATTTGGGGATATAGTGAAACTATATTAAAACTATATAATATAAAGAAAGAAAAAAAAACGTATTCTATATGCAATGCTTTCTTTAATATTTGTGTTTTTGGTTTTTGCTAGTTAAGAATCTTTTTTTATTTATTCAAGTGTAAATAAATGCAGCGTTATTTTTCTAAAAAACAAACATTTTTTACTGATTTTATTTCATTAGAATCTTCAATGGCAATAAAATCAAATTCAACTCAAATTGATTTCTTAACAGAAATATTTTTATAAACTTTTACAATAGATGTATCACATTGCTTTTTGATATACAGAACTATTATAGTGTAAATTTTAGTTGAAGTTTAATATTATGCACGAATTAAAAGATAATTTAAATCCGCATGATTAAAACAAAATCTGACAAAAGCTATATATAATGAATACAACGTATAAAATCAAATATTTTTCATTATTATTTTGCTATGAAGATCCATTCGCTGTACAATAAAATATTTTCTATACATTTTAAATGTAACTCCCATTCTTAAACGTAAGAGTATATGAAAAATTGAATCTTCGAAAATAGTTTTCAAATATCAAAAATAAATACATAAACAATAAAAATAACAATTCTTTTCATCGTTTTAAATGTGTAAAAGTTGAAATTCTTTTAAGACAGTTAAATCAGAAAAGAAATTGAAATGACAATTTTAAATGGTACCAAATATGATCATATCACAAAATAAAAATAAAAAATCAAGCAAAATTAAAGAACTTTTCATAACAAAAACTTTACAAAGGTTAAAAATGGATATCATATTTTATATGATAGGTAATAAATATCTTTCTTTTGTGATGCAATATTTACTGCCGTGATTTCTGTTGTTGATATAAAGAAAAAAATATAAATTAAATAAAAACAAAATGGATAAGTATAAAAATATTTAATCATTTTAATAAAATTCTAAAAAGTATTGTCTTGGTAAATTTTAGGAAGAAATAAATAACAACTGTTTAAAGCGATTTTTTTTTCCTTTTCTTTGATATCGTTTTAATTTCATTGTCTTTTGCACGTTCTTCTTATTTTTATTAATGATTATTTTTTCAATCAGTTCTGAATTTACAAAAGAGAAAACAATTGATTATAAAAATTGAAAAAAAAAATGTAATTATTTATAAAAAGAAATTAAAGAAGCTACTGCCTAATTTAAAAATAATTTGCTAATATTAATTTAATAGAAATGTTTTTGAAGTTTTGCTGTTTTGGTTTCTAACTATACAGAGTGCGATTGGTCTTATTTATGTTGCATGTAAATAGTTTTTAATTTAAATTTTCGAATGGAAAATATTTACTATTTGAAAAAATAATTAGTGTTGGATTAATTAATATTATTAGTTTCGTGTGATAAAAAGTACCAGGAAAAAAAGTTCTAAGTAAAACAATGCTTAATAATAAAAAATAAGAATTTATGTTTTTATGAGAAGGAAATTTATATCAAACATTAGTTTCAAAGAAAAGGATTTACTCAACTTTTGATAAATGAAATTCCATGAAAATAAATGTTTTGTTTTTCTAATTATTTTCTATTTTTTACATAAATTGTATTGCATATATTTCATTAGAGTACTTAGAGAGAAATTAAGATTTTTTTTTTTCTCCAACATATCTGAAATTTCAAAAATAATATGTTTTTGAAATATGAAACGGGTGCATTATTTTTCCATAAAACCTAAACATCCTCGAATGTTCAATCCACTAGAGGTTATTTTTTTTGTAGTTTTTTTTTTGGGTTTGATAAATAAATGAGTGGTAGTTCTACCTAAAAGCAATCCCGGAGTCTTCAACCTACGGGTGCTCCATCCCAACAGAAGCTGCCCGGCCTTACCCTCCATCCATGAGAAGACAATTCATGGGATGACCGTCCAGTGCTCTAGGACATTAAGAATTACACACAACAACAACACAAGATATATTTATTTATAAATTTTTAAATGTCAAACACAAAAAAAAAATGATTAAATTTTACAAATGTAGAAATAAAGTTTTTAAAAAGTCCCTAAAAGATAATTATAATAGCAGAGGTAGCATCATCAAGAAATACGTACCTTCAGGATATTATAATAATAAACTGGTTTTGCCTGTAGTAATTCCCTCATTCTCTTTTTTTTTATTGTTGTTAAAGGTTAATGCTAATCCAATTTTTATGATTTTAAATCATAAGAATTGGATTGGCATATATATGATATTGGATTGACATGTATATATATATATATATATACACTAATCGAAAGAAATAAGGTCACTATTTCCTTCATTTTTAATTTATAAGCTTCATTGTCATCCTGTACGGATATTGTCTGTGAATCTTATCTTTCTTGTCTTAAGTACCCTATTATGATCTTCAGAACACTAATGGTTTGTGACTTTCTAATGGGCCACTAATATTGCGTGATATTTTTAAGGGACATTAGTGATTTGTATTAAGAATTTCCACTCTTTTTTTATGTTAAGACACATATAATATTTTTTACATGTTTTAAATGCATGGAAATGCTAAAAGGTTTAGCAATTCAACATTTTGATATGTGCTTTCTATTTAGTTGCACAACTCAATTTTTATACAATTCATCAATGCCATTTTCTAATTCACTTTTAAAAAATTGCTAAAAATGAAGTTAAAAAAGTAAACAAACTCACACCATCTTATGCATTTTTAATTACAAACGGCGTTTCTTTCACATCTCCGTTCCGACTCTAATGACTTCGGAGTCCATTTGCAATCGAAGTCTGTCCATGGAGCCTCCCAGAACCGGAAAAGAGGTCAACATTCTTTTTGAGGTGAACCGCATTGAATGATGGACGATTGCTAATTGCTAATTCGATGATTTCCCTCATTCATCTCCTGATTAGTCTTTCATAATGAATGGTCTGCCTGCAGATGAATAAGTTTTTGTTGCTACAAGGGGGCTTTCATTCGTTTGCCATCGGAAAGCTTCGCTGCAAGTACAATGACTGAAATTCGATAGCGCGGACATGGCAACCAGCTGAGAAAATTATTTGTGAAAGGTGCTAATTGTTGTTTACTTTTTACCTAGATTTATTCTTGGATTACAGATTGTAGTTTAGAATTGGGAGTGGAAAGTAGTTATTTCAGATGTAAATATCTTAAAAATAAGTTTTGTGAAAAGTCATGGCGAATGTTGCGTTGCAAGTCTGTCCAGATAATTGAAATCTATTTCCTTTAGGTTGGTAGGTAGAAAGGTTGATTATAAATGCTATCTCTAATACATTTACATATATATGAGTATATAAGTTGAAGGGGTCTGAATGTGAGATGCATATGGCTTTTTTATGATTTACAATTTTCGTGTTGTAAATACTGTTACTATATTTGAACATGAACATGAACGCATGAACACAAAAACACACAGGAGATCAAACAAGAAGTGAATTAGAAACACGACCATTTTGCAAGCCAAAATCCATTATTGGTATTCTTTAAAATATATATATATATATATATATATATATATATATATATAAAGCATCAAGTTTAAAGCATCTAGTTTAAATACACAAAAAAAAAAAAATTAGTAATTATTAAATAATTATATGTATATCGGTCCAGTCGACTACAATTTTGTAAACATTATTTTATTAAATTATATTATATTTAATTAAAGATATATACATTAAATATGTGTTTATAAATTCCTTTTTTTTTCTCTGTATCTCCTTAATATATAAAGCCTTATTGTGTTCATCTAATAAATTTAAGATACGTAATATATATAGATATATATATATATATATATGATATAATTAAAGATATATACTATATACATTAAATATGAATATTTAATTTCCTTTTTTAACTATTTAACTGTTTATTTAATAACTTTTACACAATATAAAACTATATATATTATATATATATATTATTAAACAAATTGAGTAAAACATGAATTTATCATTACTTATATAATGTATATCTCTTTAATTAAATGTAACATAATTTAAAAAAATAATACATACAGAAATTGTTATCAGCTGGGCCGATATACCGGGTATCCAGAAAATTATTTAATAATTACTCGATTTTTTTTTTAAAGATTTATTTTGCTAGATGCTTTTCTTAATTTAAAAAGATATATCTTATTTCAACAACTGTCACTTTCAATTTAATATGAGATTAATGACTATAAAAACTTCTTAAACTAAAAAAAAACTTTTTTTGACAGAAACTTCTTAAACTTTAAAGACTTCATTTTGGGAGCCAAATTGATTGGTAGCTACATTTCAAAAAACGAAAAATATAACTAAATAATATGTAAAAAAAAACTCATGAGCTAAAAATTTATGAAAGAGACTCATGGAAGAAATTAAAAACTATTACAGATTTCAGTGAAAATGACCAAAATTGACAGTGGTGAAGGACACGTAAAAACCCCATTTCTGAAAATAATGCCCATATATTTCGAAGCAAAGAAAATAGACTTGGGATTATTGAACGCATAATATAATAAACCATAACAGTATTTGAAATACATATATTTTCATAAACTTCATACTTTGTAAGACGATCATTTAAATAGGATAATTATTTAAATGCAATTAAAAAAGATTCATTTAACTTTATCCAGATGGCCAGATGGCCGAGTGGCTAACGCTCTGACGCTCGGTACCACAGGTATCGGGTTCGAATCCCGGCGGGGCCATGGGTATTTGCAGAGGTTCGAATCCACTTAAACCGTAGGTCCCGGCCCTAATAGGATCGTAGAGCGTTGCCGGGTGGGGTCATTGTTACTCCGCGTCCGTGGCTTATCTTCAAGTTACATGCGCCTCTTGCGTAGTGCAAAAGTGAGTAACGTCGGTGCAGCCCTTATGGCATAAAAAAGATCACGGTCTATTTGCCAGCTGCATTAGGGGGAAAAAATAACTTTATCAAACTTGTAGCAGACATCGCTTCTATCAACATCAGCAAAATCTTGTTCCTGCTCACTACCTCTGCAGTTTGTTTCTTATTTATGGCAACCCCCCTGTCGCCAAGGGCAAAGTGGCAATGTTAAAATTTACTAGCTAATGCAACTCATATTAAAGTATTGTCAAAATGAAAGAGCCCTCATTTACGCGTTGAATTTAAAGCACAATCGTACACTCACCATCTTTATTTCTTATATTAACTTAAAAATCACTATTCTTAATAAATATTCATGAATTAAATTTTATTTTGTCGCAAAAGACATTATCATTAAATATGATAGATCATTATTATTTAAATAAATTCACTTAATTTACTCTTCAGAATTAGGAAGATGAAATAAGAAACTTTAGTTCGAAATCATAAAATAAAGAAAATAAACGTTTATTAAAAAACTAATAAAAATATCAGTTTTGTAAAATGATTATCTCGAATTATTCTTATTATTTATAATTTTTTTATACACAGTGTTTTTAATCTTTATCTCACAGAATTTTAATTTTGCCAATCAATATCAAGAAAGAAGTTTTTCTATTTAAAAGTAAAGAATGAAAAAGCTCTCTAAAAATACTTTTGAATATGATTTCAGTGAATTTGTAATTAAAATGCCGAAAAGATTTTTTTTTATAAAAGAAAAAGAAGAGAGATAATATTTTCCAAAAGTAAATAAAAACGTTTAGGATGTGTTTTGATAGTTATCAAGTAAGTACACACGCAAAAAATCTTTTCGAAAAATTATTTAAGAATTCATTAAATATCCGAAACTGATCGAAAGAATGTAAGTTAAATTAGGTCGTTATTAAAAAAGGAGAATTCAGGCTTATAAAATATTGAATAAAAGTATTTTAAACATGATTGAATGAACGTGTTACAGAACGGGTTTGTTAACTATATTCCCGATTTGTTACTGTATGAAATAAAATAATCACATGAAAATATAATGAATTTCAATAAGTCTCGGAAGTCTCTTATTTCTTATTTACCAACCAGATGATGACAAAAGTAGCAGAACATTTATTTCGAATGAAAACAGTTGAAACTAAAGTCAAAAACATTTAAAATTGAGGCATTTTAACGTTTTGGAACATGCGGCTCATCAATGTTTAGTACCAAAAACAGTATATCAGGCTGACAGAGTCTTCCAAATTGAATTAGCAAAAAGAAGCATACTACATTTGTGTGATAGGAATTTAGATTAAGAAACACGAATATTGGAAATCCTGTCCTACACATAGGTAGAGACTTCTTCAGCCAGATTCTATTCCAAAATATCCTTCTCGAAAAGTAACACAATATGGTTATAGCGTCATTGATGATACGATTATGATGTCAATATGATATGGTCAATGATGAATGTACCATATGCATGATACTTCAGGTCATTTTAAAACAATAATTATACTTAAAGTATTTCAGTTTTTAACAAGAATTCTCGGTAACGCATAAATTATTTCAAAAGTTCTTTACTCTTAAAAAATATTCAAAATCGATATTTATTGAACAAACCAAACGGTCTTGTATCATTGCCAGAAAGCATTGTAATTAATCACTTCTACATAAAAGATTTTAGTCGCACACAATATCTTTACAAATTAAAAGAAAGGAAACTTTTTGCTCCGTTTTAAAGAGATTGTAATTGTGTAATTTTTATTAATGTTATAGAGTGTGCATCATCTTTTTACTTTAATGGAGGAAAAATAATTATATTATTGCATCTATTAATCTTTTACACATAAAATTTTAGAAACATTCTCATAAATCTTGGGTGCAAAATAAAAAATGTTACAAATTCACATTAGAATCCCGAACGTTATTTTACCTTTTTTGCTATAAAACTTTGGCGCAAATAAGTTTTAATTGATCAAACAAAACCATTTATTTATTTTGACAGTTCATAATTGCATTCTCAGTACTTCATAAAAATGACAGTTTGTTTGCTGTTTCCATCGTCAAATAAATAACTTGCGTGTTTGAAATGACAGCTAATTTTACATATTTGCTTTTGTCTATTTATTTCTATCATGAATGGAAGTTTTATTATTTACGATTTGACAGCAATGCGTTGTGTGATTAATGTTTTGTTAAAATAAAAGTATGTATTTGTGTGCGTGTGAGAGAGAGAGAAGATGTAGATTTAAGTGGAATTACATTGCATGAAAATTGAAAAAAAAAACATTAAACAGAAATATTTGTAATTTTTATTTGATGAAACACATGTAGCGGTAAAAATAACATTTTGTAGTTTTGATATTTTTAATATTTTCTATTATTTTTATATATTTTTTAAATATTTTTTATGTGACAAAGTTTTATTAGAAATGCCATCTTTTCAAAACCAAAGAAAGGTTTAACGGTTATTACAATATTGCTTAAAATACTCATATAACTACAAATTCAAAAAATAATCATTTCTTTTATGAAATAATCAATTAGATTGGAACTTTAAAAAAAATATTGCACTAGAAAACTTTAAATTGAAATTAACCACAGTAAGCTGTAAATAACTATTTTCTTGTGGTTATGTACAACTTACAAAAATTTTTATTTTAAGTTTTCGAACAACTATTTTTATCCTGAAACTAAACAAATGAAGTAAAACAAAATTTGAAATATTTTTAAACAAAAAAAGTCAACAACCATTTTTCATCAGATTTTAAGAAATCCATGCAATCTTCGTATCTAAAGAAAACATTAACCATTACTTTTTTTCCACAGAAGCACTTTCACAGCTACATTTGCTCCTTTTAAACCCAAGGAAAGAAAATATCGAAATAAATGTTTCCAATATCACTGAACAAGTTTGATTTTAACCGTTAAACGTACAATTTCTAAAGACAGATAAAAAAATCAGATAATCAACTGATAATCCATACAATTTTTCAACGTTTCGTACCAAATCTTTGTGCAAAATTCCTCAAAGCACTTTCATTTATACGATAAGTTGTTGCTGAAACACTATGGAAAAAAGGGCTGGAAATTTAAGCAGAAATCAAAAGAAATGGTAATATTTTTATTTAATTTTTTTATCTGAAAATATTCCGTCGATTCTTCGGGTATCTAGAGACAACCCTTTCTCTGAGGAAGCAACAAAAATAAAAGCAGTTGAATTTACAGAAGGAAGGTTAACTTTTGCTTAATCGACGAATCCGTTTTTCTACTGTTTTCCGATTTTGAATATGATTTGTTCAGCATTATCTCTGATGGAATGGAAATTGGATGTATGTACTCGAAGACTTTTCTGAGTCGATGTACTATTTAAGTTTTTTTTCGGTGAGAACTTTAAGAATAAGACGACCTTCTGTCACAGAGAATTTTGATTCTTGAATATAATAGTCAAGAAAAATGTGGAAATTCTCGAATGATATCTTTAATTATAGTAAATAAAGAAGAAAAGCAAGTTATTGTAATTGATTATAGTTATTTTCAATTATTTATTAATATGATGATTAAGAACAAATTATTATAAAATTAAATCATCAATAATTAGATTAATATCAAATTAATCTAACGAATAGTGTCTAGAAGTTTATTTTAGTTATTATGTTTTGATATTTTTAGCATTACAGTTATGATATTTTTCGAAAAAATAACTGATAAGATCAGGAATGTGAATTTATGCTCTTTTCGGGCAAAACCCGGTTTTGCATTAAATATGGATGTCAATTTTGCAGAATTATTCAAGAATATTACAGGTAAGAAAACCTGAAAATTCTCGACTTATATCTTCTATTATAGCAAATAAAGAAGAAAGATTTACAAGTTATTAATGTTTGCCATTTACATTTCCTTGATTATATCATTGTTGAAAAGTATCGAAAGTAAAAGTAACAAAAGGAAAAGTATCGAAATAAATGTGTATTGTTGATGTGCATACGATTGTTAAGAACAAATTATCGTCAACTAATGAATGGAGTCTAGAAACACATTTTAGGCATTTCTTAATTTTTCATCTTTATTTTAAAATAGATATTTTCGAAAAAAAAATAAGTTGATAATATCAAAAATATTAATTTCTTTTATTTTCGCACAAAAAAAACTGTTTTGCCCTAAATTTGGATGTCAATTTTGTAGAATTATATCATCGTCGATATTTATATTAAAAGCAGCGTTAATTTTTGACTAACTAACATTATAAAAAACCCCAATCAAGAGAAAAACATCGAATAATTGCCACTCAGAGTTTGTTATATTTCTTAGAATTCAATGTCTAGTAGAATTTTTGTAAAATAATTCAATAAAAAAACTTTAATGAATTAATAGTTAAAATCCTTTTTATCATTTACAAAAAGTAAAATATATCACTCTAGAAGAAAATTCATTGAAACGAAGAAAGAACTTATTTAATGATGTTTATCTAATTGATTTATCCGCATAATGAACCTTCAAGTTTCAAAATTCACCAAGTAATTTTACTTAACTTAAGAGTTAAAAAAAAAAAATTTCAGCATAACTTAAAGAGGAATTTTTTTAATATTATTCTGTTGAAATGTTGGCATTTTATTTCAAAAAAGAAGGAATTATGTAAACTAAATTAACCTTTATTCAAAAGATGAGTTTTGTGTTGCCTTAAGACTATTTTTCAAATGAATAATTTTAGAAGATTATATGAAGATTATCTGAAAACTTATTCAGGACTGGAAATTCTTTTGTGGAATTGAAATGTCGTAAATAGGAATTTAATTAAGAAACTTTGGGCAAAATGTACATTTTTTTAAAAAAGTTATACTTTTACATTAACTTTAAAAAGATAGGAGGGTTAAGTATTATCTACATTATTTTGAATAAATATATTTATAGTTAGTCATTCATTTTAAATTTATCAAAAACAAATTAACAGTTTAAGAATAAATGAATTTTTTAAAAACGAAAATCTTTTCGAATTCCATTAAACGCTGAAACTTAAAAATTCACTTGATTAAAAATTCACATCATTCGTTAATTAAAGATAAAATATCTCTGAATAATAACACTAACTAAGAATAAAAATGTCTGATACTAAATGTATATGGGAATGTAAACATAATTTTTCAAGAGGAACACCATGTAAAAAATGAAACTTATGAAACTAAGTAATCGTCATTATTTACATGATCTATGATGACTGCTGAAATAAATAGTAAAATTCTTTGAATGGAAATAAAATTTTGGTAAATAATGAATATGACAATAATTTATTCTTGTAATTATAATTAATTTATATAAAAGGATCTCAAAATATTCGGAAAAGTTAATTTGCATAATTTTGATAACACAAACAATCTTCTTCTTTTATTTAGTAGGAAATTTATAAGTTCAATAAAAAAATATATAAATGGATTTTACTGTAAATTTCGAAATTATGAATACGTTTAATTTATAGGATTCAAAATTGTACAAACCACTCATTAATTTTATTGCGTTTTTCAATTAAGCGTATTATAATATCGCCAATTTGGCGAAACTTCGGCGATAATGAATATATTTAGTTTAACATTTACGAAGTGATGTCACATAATGTGCGACTTTCCTACAAAATCTGAACGATTTCTTCAAAAACTTTTAAACATGAAAACAACTTCAATAAGATAATAAGTGAGTGTGAGTCTTATTGCAGTGAGATTGGCGATTATTTAAATTCATCATCTTAACAATTCTGTTACCTTAATTGCCGTTAATCGTAACAATTCCTCTATAAACATTTTATTTAACTTGCTTGCGTTTTCTGCAAAAACAGCTTTATTATAATTAAAACTAATAAGCACATATTAACTAAAAACCAAGGAATGATAGGAATGTTAGCGCTAGGTACCCGTTATTAACCATTGTACGACACCGTTATGGTGGTGCAGGATAGCTCGTTTGGGGGAGGAATTACTTTGGTTCCAGAACTGACCCTGCATGTTCAGAGTGTAACGATGACAGGCCACATCTATCGGATGTCATTCTGGAACAACATGTGCGTTTGTTTCGGGGCGCCATGGGTGCTGAATTTCTGTTTATGGATTGTTAATTCAATATTCTAATGGTGAGAAACGATCTCGAGTTGAATTGCTATCATCTGCCCCTGGGGTTATGAATCTGTTCTTGGGTGTTAATTACTATGAGGTGCGAAAAATATTCTTTTGTCCTTTTTTTCCCTTTTAGTTCCATGGAAGGTCTGCTAATGACCTTTAAAATGAGTTAGGGTTATTTATTCGAACGTCATCTTCAGAGAATCATAAGAACGTGTGTTTTGAGAGAAATAATAAAAAAAGAATTCTTTCGAGTCATAATTGCTTTCGAAATAACTTCTTTTGTTCGTAGATATTAGTTATATTAACTCGACAAAATTTGAAATTCAGATCTTATTATACTATGTTATTGATTGTATATTTTTTAGCAGAAATGCCAATTAAAATAACTGTAATGAGTCACTGTATATAGCATTAATATAATTAATTTAAAACAAAATTCAGACAGAAATGGTGTTATTCTTATATGAAAGAATATTTTCTATGTGTTAATATTTTTATTGCAATTATATCAAACAATACCGCATTAGATATTATATAATACAGCAATTAGATTATGTGTTATATAATACCACAAATAATACTGAGCACATTTAATTGATTTAAATTACATTTTGTATTTTTTTTGAGTCGTGAGTTCCCAATGCTAGGGACAGCATGAAGATGAGAGGATGATATTGCCTACCAAGAAGACTTTTAGAGGTAAATATATCGCATTTGTCTGTCAGAAATCTTGAAACACTCCTGGAATAAATTTCAAAAACGGAAGTAGACAAGGAAAACTCTAAAAGACAGATCGACTATCGAAGAGAAATGCATTATGCGTGTTGCCATAATAACTATTGAGTTACCTCGTTTCTGAAATATATGACTACGATGTATATCATTAGAAATGTAAGACCTGTCAAAACTACAGAAAGTTACTTTAGTGCCATGGGTGCTGAATTTCTGTTTATGGATGACAACGCCCGTCCTCACCGCGCAAACATTGTAGACGAATGCCTTCAATTGGAAGATATCACCCGTATGGATTGGCCAGCATACTCACCGGACTTGAATCCAATAGAGCATGTGTGGGATATGCTTGGCCGACGAATTGCAGCCCGTCAACCCCCCTCCCACCTGTCAACCGGAACTTCGGAGGGCATTGCTTGATGAGTGGTGTAATATTCCCCCAAGATCAGATGGATAATTTGATACTCAGCATGCCTAGGCATTGTAAGGGCCTGTATTGCATCGTCCGGGAGACATACTCCATATTAACCATCATACTAACCATGTTATACTGTTTTTGTAAATAGGTTTTTTTTTAAATTTGCTGACGGGAGTAAAATCGCAATTTTTATTAATTATGTCAAACATATAGCATCTTTTTTGCTCTTTACCTTTTGTTTAATAAATAGACTTTACAAATAAGTCAAATTTGTTTTGCTTCTGTCTCTTTCTTTGCCTGAACTTCATCATCCTTAATTTATGACATGAGTGTATTTATAAAGGAACTGTTAACCTAACGACAGATTAAATAATCGCCAAGTTTACTGCAATAAGTCTCACATTCAGTTCTATTCTTATTGCATTTGACTTCACGTTTGTTTGTGGGCTCATTCAGAATTTCTAGAATGTCTCTTATTTTAAAATATTAAAAAATTTCACCAAATAGCTATTGAGTATCGCCGAATTTGTCTTCAATGCTTTGTTTAGTACAGTGCACAGTCAACATAACTTTACATGAAAAATTCGAATGTTGAAAATTTTTTCAAGCATCAAAATGATTGTGAAAATTGCCATTTTCTGCAGTCTGCATATGTTAAGTCTCTTTTTAATATTGATTTGGTGTTATTCAAAATCATTTGCACAAATCTCAGAACAAAATAATGTCATTTGCACTTAATATCTTAAGAATCCTGAAAATGTCGGTAACATTGCTATTTTTATATTTATTTTGTATGTAATAATTTTGTGTAAAGAAGAAAAAGCCGAAGCCTCTACAAAAAGTTATTCTATTATTTCAAAATTTTACATACACATTTTGTTTAAAAAATAAAATGTGCATAAATTAATAATTTACACTGCCAGTGAGTTTTAAATTCGATCACAGCTCGCGTTTTCTGTTGTTCAAATAGAATCGTTTTGAATAGGTAGCCATTGCGGATGGTTGTTGTTGTGTGTTTTTACATTTTTCAATGCAAATCATCAAATACAAATAACATAATTGTACGTGGAAATATTCGCTATGCCCTATTATGTAATATTACGAACAAATATTAATTTTTTACCACAATAAATCACTTCATAACGCAAAACTCCAAAAAGCTTGTGAAATATATATTACATGTATGAAATAAAACTGTTATTAGACAAAAAATAAAAGTTAAAGATAAAAGTTGTTAAAAAATTGTTATATATACATATATATTATAAAATATATTATATATATATTTATCTTTGTATATAATACCCTTATATGTTCTTCGCTGATTTAATGTTCTTTATTGCTAAAAAAATCTATTTGGAATCCATTATTTAATTGATAAACTTTCTAGTTTATATATTAAATAAACGACTATTCTTAAGTAATTCCGTTTTATTATTTTTATTTATTCAATATATTTTTCTTTATTATTTTTTTTTATCAAAAACACTTCAAAGAAATTCCTCTACAAAAATAAATATTTTATGTATCCAATTTATAAAATCAAATCCCTAATTCAAACTAGAAGAAATTTCTTCCTATTTATTTTCTAAATCAAAATTTCAAAAAAATTCAAAAATTTTCAAAATAAAATGTCGTTTTCTGAAGCATTATAAAGCCTACTTTGGGAATAAAGGAAGACAGATTCCCGAGCACAAGTAAAGAAAGAATCATCGTATTTTTAGTAGTCATAGATATCAATTTGTTTATCTTATTATGCAAACACGCTTCTTAAAAAACCATCTTGCTGCAATAATTTATATGTCAGACGCCGTTGACGCTTTTGTCTAAATTTATCCTTTTCATAATAAATTTATAGTTAGTTAAAGAAAAATTTTTTTGATGAATAATTCTATTCCAAAAATTCCAAATCCATTCACAAGTCAACGAACAATGGGATTCGGTGTATTGGGACATTTCTTGACTTCACTTCAGTTTGAGTTAGGCATTCATTAAGACGATTTATTTCTTTGAGCTTTTCACTGAATGTTAAACCCAGCGGGAAAACTTGTCAACTACTTTACATTTATAACTTTATATTTTGTCGTCTGAATGTTCTATTCAAATATCGTTTGAAATGAAATGGAAATTTATTGAGATGAGATTTTTTTTTTTTTCGTATCGGTGTAGTTGAATAAAAGAGTTGAATTCCCCAAAGTTTTTGAGTTTAGCTTGTTCTTCCCATTTTTCACGATTTTAAATCTTAAAAAAAATCATGAGCTTCATTTTAATATGATTCAAAATGTAGCCATTTTCCGAGGATTTAAAATATTTTTGGCTGTCATGTCTGCAGTTTTCTTTGTTCTATTTCCGAGAATATTTCACTCGAAATGTAAAAGATATTCGAAATCAATTCCTTGTTAAATTGAATTCGTTTGTATAATGTTGATTACAATATTAACGGTTAATTTCGATATATAGCATTTATTTGAATTATTTTATTCTCGGAATTAATTCAATTTAATTCAAATCTTTATTTGCATACCAAATTCCTTTTCAATATTTATAAACATATTTAATTATTAAACATTGAAAAGAATCCTATTCTATAGAAAAAACAATTGTTTAGAGCAGGGGTCTCCAAACTACGGCCTGCGGGCAAACTCCGGCCCGCCAGTGTCATCCATCCTGCCCGCGACAGCGAATAGCTTATTGTTGTTACAATAAGTTGGATAAAAAATACAGAAAGATAATAACTCGGTTTTATTGACTGTCTAGGTAAAGCTTAATGACAAGCATAATACGCAGAAAATTTAACTTAAGCATAACAACTAACTGAAAAGTATAGATAACGGCAGAAAATCAAAACTATTTTGGCCCTCGGTACTTACTGGTGTAAACAGTATGGCCCTAAGGCTGGAAAGTTTGGAGACCCCTGGTTTAGAGAATGGTATATTATACTTAAATGAAAGATTAATCTACTATATATGGTTTTAAATTAATGATTCGTAGTAAAGTTCATTTGTAGATTTAAATACCAAATTATTTAAAAGTTGGAAATATAATTAAAGATAGTTCAGGCAATTTTATAAATACTGCATCAATTTCCACGTGATGCTCTAAATTAATAAATAAATGAATGAATTTCACAAACACCATACACTATAAGTAAAAGGCAACACTAGAACATAATATATTGTGCAAATAAGTGGAGCTGCTGTCATTTAACGTCATTAGACATCAGGTAAAAAAAAAAAGCTTTAAAAGCATGTAGTTTAAGCAAAAAAATATAGTAGGACATGCAGTAAAATTTATCGGTAGCCATGGTTACGATATAAGTACTCGACAATATTTATCTAAAACATTATGATGATGTGCCATTGGATGAATATTTTTTTTTTCCAATGGCAGATTATGAACAGTTACAGCAAAAAAAAAAAAAAAAAAGAACAACGAAAAATAAAAAAAGTACAGAGAATACAACAAAACATGCTGAAACAGAGTTCATTAATCTAACATAATGCCAAGTTGTAGATCTTTTAGCCACTGAAATGTGTTACCAGGTGCACCACGGGGAGGTAGATCTACTGCCTACCTTTGGAAGAATATAAAGCGAACCCGATTCAGTATTTTATATGGCCAGACTAGCCTGGCATGTGTTTTGTGGACTAGTTAAGCCATATCCGATAAACCCATTTGATGGCTTAAGAAATAGGATGGAAACACGGGAAATTCCCTCTAAATGTTTCTGGAATGTTCGTTCAAATGGTGGTTTCGTACTGTAGGTGCAGTATAGCGGACCTCCCTCCTTCTTATAGTGCAGTACATTGTGCAACAGAAAGTCAATTGCATATTTGAAAATTTATGAGGGTTATTAGATAAAAGTGTTCGGCATTAATAAATAACAAAATAATATAATAGTCACTATCTTGAGAATTGTTGAGAGTATGAGTTTACTTCTAGGAGAACATAACCCATTCCATTAGCCATTCTGTTTTTTCTGAACTATATTGACACAGTAATATGGCCCTTGCTAATAATTGTGCTCATGAACCTTAACATCGGTTTTAGTAAGGAATTATGCCCCAAGCGCTGTTAGATTTATAGCTGTTAGATTCTATATATGAAAATTGATAAATAACAAAATTTTAAATTTAATTAGATTAATACAAGACTTTGCACCTACAAGTTAAATTATTGGCATTTTAAACATACGCTATCTAATTCCTTTGTGAAATTGTATACTTTTTTTTAAGAAATAAAAATTAAAAATACGCCATTCAAAATCAATGCATATATTTAGTTCATTTTAAAAACTCAAACCCAATTCTCTTAATTTTAAATGAGATATTAAGCCGTAATTGTCTTGTCAAATGCAATTGAAATTAGGAGAAACAAATCGGAGGAATCTCCGAGATATGTCGTCAGACCACGTAATAGCCCAATGTTAAAACATAACAGCCCTAATAAGAATCACCGTCTGGGAATCTAAGGTAATTAAATATCATCATCTTCAGAATAATTAGCGCCGCGTGAATCGTTAAGCAATTTTTGCTTTGATTCGAAACATCCCTTCTGGCTGATGCCAAAGTCGAGTTTCGGATTGTTAATTCAATATTCTAATGGTTGGAATCGATCTCAAGTTGAATTGCTATTATCTGCTGCTGGCGTTATGAATTCGTTCTTAGCTTTCTTTGCAAGTTAATTACGAAGAGGTATCTTTGGTGCGAAAAATGTTCTTTTCTCTTCTTTAAGTAGTTCCTTAGAATGTCTGCTAATGACCTTTAAAATGAGTTCCGGTTATTTATTCGAACGTCATCTTCAGAGAATCAAAAGAACGTGTCTTGAGTGAAATTAATAAAAAAAATTATTCCGTGGCTTAATTGCTTTCGAAATAACTTCTTTTGTTCGTAGATATTAAAAATTATATTAACTCGACAATGTATGAGCTTCAGATCTTATTATACAATGTTAATTCTCACTTATTTCTTTTGGAATAAATGTCAGTTAAAATAACTGCAATTTCTCGTTGCATGTAGCATTAATATATTAATTTAAAACAAAAACCAGATAGAAAAGGTGTTATTTTTTTTACGCGAAAGAATATTTTTATTACAATCATATCAAATAATGTCGCATTATATATTATATAACACTGCAAATATATATGTTATGTAATATTACAAATAATACTGAAATAATTTAATTAATTTAAATTCAATTTTTGCTTTTTTGAGCTGTGAGTTTTGTATGCTGCAGCGTGAAGATGAGAGGACGATATTGCGCAATAAATAAAAAAATTGAATCATAAATATAAAAACTGACATCCTTTCACTTTATCATGTGTGTGAACAAATTTTGCTGGTTTAATACACATGGTAATATTCCAATGTTCAAAGGCCAAAGAAAATTTTGAAGAAATTGGTCAGAATACCTCATGAACAGAAGTTCTGCACTTTAGTGATGATCTTGTTTATTTGGCGATTTTCTCCAACAAATGTCCAAGCTACGAAACAAAACAAAATACTACAATTTCGGGGATTCTATTAGACGCTAAAAAAAGGAGCATAGTGAAATCGGAAGTCTGAAGTGCAGAATTCCCACAAGAACTACACTCATGTCCATAAATTAAGGACAATGAAGTTCAGGCAAAGAAAGAGACAGAAGAAAAACAAATTTGACTTATTTGTAAAGTCTATTTATTAAACAAAAAGGTAAAGAGCAAAAAGATGCTATATGTTTGACATAATTAATAAAAATTGCGATTTTTACTCCCTGGAGCAAAAAAGAACCTATTTACAAAAAACAGTATAACAGGGTTAGTATGATGGTTAATATGGAGTATGGATCTACTCCCATTACCATCATCTTGGAATCGTTGCCAAAGCCTGGAGATGACACTCTGGGCGATTCCAAGTTCCTCGGATACTTCCAGCTGGGTACGTCCACATTCCAGTCTTCCGATAATTCTGCCAAGTAAAAAATCATCCAAATGCTTCCTTTGTGCCATAACTATGCGGTTATTGTACTGAAAGGCTTTTAAAGCGCTTGTGAACAATTTTACTTCTTTGCCACCATTACTTATATACCCCTCTCTTACACTCTCGTCATTGTGACGTACTATCCGCGACATCTGGTGGTTTCCTGTAATTTGCATATTCTTCTTCAAGATGTGTGAGAATTCTACAGGGGAAATTTTTTTTTAGAGTTCAATTTCTGTGTGATTCTGAATTATCTTTAATTTATGGACATGAGTATATTAAAATCTATAGCGACGGGAATGCAATAAAATCTAACAGCTCTAAAACTTTATGAAGAAGCAATTGTTCAAATTCTACAAGAAACGTTATCCAATTTCAGACAGAGAAGTCTATGAAGAGTTAATTTAAATTAACTCTTAAAAATATAAAGTAATCTTTAGACACTATTTTGTGAATATTGAAACAATAATCTCTTTTTTTATTTTTAAAGCCAGACAATTTACAATAAACTTTAGAGCACGTGATATGATATTGGTCTATCGTTCTATTTAACAACAAATATTTCATGAAAATTTAAAAACACACATAAATAAAATCGCGTGAGGATCAGTGTTTGTTTTAGTTAAAGGTTTTTTGAAGTGAAAGTTTCTCGTGTTATCGAAGGTATCAATCTGTTTTAAATAATAACTTATGTTATACTCTTATTTTATAGCTACCTCTAAACCGCACAATATCATGTTCGTCCATGATAATAAGAAAGATTAAAAATAAATTTCACCATTAAAAATTTCCCCTTAAAAAGTTATTGTAGTAGGAGCTAGCATGAAATCAATTTATAAACACGAAAAAAATTAATTAATTAGCCTTTTATAATTATGATTTTAAAAACCAAGAGCGAAAACCATGAGTTTCAAAAAATACTTAATAAAATAAAATATTTTTTTTTAAATGTTTGCGCAAATTTCTATAAACAAGTTATATAGCTTTTATTTTGAAGTAATATATTTTAAATATGAATATTAAAAATTATTAATTAAAATCAGAAAAAGAGCGAATAAAATTTTTAATTTATTAAATAGCTATACTTACATTTTAATAAAATTAATGCTTATTTTTTAATTATATTATTATCTAAATATTTAAAACGAAAATTTTGAAGTGATTTAAACATAAAACCCAATTGTTACATAGTTTCAATATTAGAAAAAAATTATTATTAAATAATATTTCTATAATTGAAGTACAAAAACAACCCAGTTGTCAGAAAATAAGATTTTGGAACTCGTGATCAAGATCATACAAACAACACTCCTTAAAAATAATAATAGGAAAAAAATAAAAGTAAATATTTCACATTCGAAGCAAATGAATCTCTTCCCAGAAATCATGGATTGAAGTAAAAAAAAAAGTTCTCCGAGTGTCAAGATGGAAAAAGTATATATATATATATATATATCCAAAAGAACAATGCAATATCTAGATGGTTTCCTATTATCTGAAAGCACTATTAACTGGCCGTTAAAACAATTGTCTCCAATGCCTGCCTGGATTGTTTTTAGATCCATCCGACGGCATATTCTTCAGTCGTTGTGTCTTTGCACTAAATGGATATACGTGTTCCGAGTCATGGAAGTCGCATTCAATGATGGCGAAGGTGTTTCCTCCTGCTGAGATAGACAGCATTTCAAAAACTGCAGAGAAAGGGGGATAGAAACAAAATGGCGTAATGGTTGGATTTTGTAATATAATAGCCTCAAATGCATTTCACTGCAAGGATAACAATGTTTTTTATTATGGTTCGTCTTCTTTCTCCAGGGATCATTGCGCGTAAAAGCCTGAGGAGACATTTTTTTTTTTTGATGTCTGCTATCTAGGAAGAAGTTTAAAGTGACGACAATCACTGGGTACTGTATTTTTTATGTTTTGAACTAAAATGCGTCTGTAAAAAAAATTATTATGGAATGAATACCTGAAAAAAAAAATTGTTTTGTTGTATTTTCTCTCAATCTCAGGAATACTAAGTTTGAATTTGACTATATTTTTTATTAAATTAAAATTTTAGAATCACTTATTAAAATAATTAGAATCTTAAACTGAATGATGGAAAAAAAACATTCTAAAATTTTAATTTAATGAAATTATGGTGAAATTCAGACTTAGGATTCAAATAATTTCTTTTAAAATGATAAATATTATTATAAAATATTGCGTACATTAACAAGCCAAATGAAATTAAATAGAAACCAACTTATTGATAATATACTTCCTGTGATAAACATTTTGAGGGTAGTAAAAAGTAAAAGATTTATTTTAATACTTTCACTAAAACGACATAATGACATTGTCTTGATAAATTAATATCGGGACACCGAACTGCATAACTAACAATGATGCACACCAACTCACATGCTATCAAGTTCCGTGACTCCAAAGCAATAAACGCATTAATCATATCTTGAAGGCACAGAAACTGATATATTTCATTATCACGGCGACATCCATCTAACCCTAACAAACCCCTTCCGAGCTTTAGCACGTAATTCTGTCCAACAATTAGCACATAGTCCTCAAATTAGCATATCCAGTGCTGGCGAGTTTTGAGCGTAAATTAACCTGAAAGTGCCAGGCACGTGGGTGTGAGTTTCCAATTTAATAGTGAATGGTCAACGCATTAGCACCATGCTCATTTGGGTGTGTTTCGAGAAGATCGCTTCAAGATTCGCTAAATAATGAGGTGTTGCAATTAATATGCTTTAGGTATATCATAACCGAATTATAGGATAGTGTGATGTGTTCATTCCCACATAATACGTTTTACCGGTTATTATAATATGTTCCTGCGGGGCCTGATGGCCGAATGGCTAGCGCTCTGGCGTTCGGTACAAACACACCAGTTCACAGGTATCGGGTTCAAATCCCGGATTTGCCCATGGGTGTTGTAGTGGTTCGGAATCCACTTTAAGCCGTAGGTCCCGGTCCCTAATAGGATCGTAGAGCGCTGCGGGGGCATTGTTACTCCGCGTCCGTGGCTTACCATCAAGTTACACGCGCCTCCTGGGTAGTGCAAAGTGAGTAACATCGGTGCAGCCCTTGTGGCGAAAGAAGCCTATTTGCCAGCTGCATTAGAAGAAAAAAAAAAATAATAATAATGTGTTCCTTAGTATCTGTTGCTTTTTATTTGACTTATTATCAATCGAATCTTGAGAATGGATGTTGATATTTCCTGTGTCTTGATACAATGTTATTGCCTGTATCTAGTAGCCGAACGTTTTTTCAATTCCTGATAGTGGGGTAGGTTATTGCAATGAATAGCATGTAGGGTTTGATTACCGTATTGGTAAATATATTGGAAATTTCCTTTCTGAAATTCTATGGTTGAATATCTAAGTAAAAGCTCTGATAGAAGGTATTTTAAGCTTTGCTTTACTGTTAGAATGGGCTCCAAGTAGAAACTAGCATGATGTTCTCATCTAACATTCCCGTCCCTTTATATTTTTATAAGAAATGAGTAGTTTTGAAATCCCTTTATTATTCTTTTATTCATTTTTTAATTACAATCAACGATAGAAAATTGATCATTTTTCCTATTGAATATAATAATTTTATTTTTGTTCTTTAAGCAATTAATAAAAACAATGTTTCAAGATTTTTTTTAAAAAAATAGTGAAATAAAACTATTAAAAAGATGATTTTCTAGTTCTCTTTTATTTTAGCAATAAGTAAAACAATATACACATTTATAAAGAAATAGTGCAAAGAAATAATATTTCTTTTTATAATATTTTAAAGTAAATATTTTAAAATACATTTCTACTTTAAAAAAAAAAAAGAATGTTTTTTGCGGTACGAGTCGAATGCGAAAACAATCAAATAAAAGTATAGAATTCAAAAATAGAATATCTATATTACATTTCTCTAAGTCTGTCGATCCTTTCATTTGTTGGTTCTGAAAACTTGTGAACACTTGTGAAACGCGATATGAAATATTTACTGGATTCTTTTTTAAAAATTCTCACGAGATATGAACAGTATTTGGGGTTATTTGAGGTTATATATGTGACTATATATATATATATATAAGAAAGAAAATGTATTCTACAAATGGTGTTTTCATTAAAAGTTTATGTAGCTTTTTATTTTTTCTAGTTAAGAATCTTTTCTGTTTTTTTCAGGTTTAAATAAATGCAACATTATTTTTACAGAAAACAAATATTTTAAACCGACAATATTTAATTAGAACATTTAAAAAGCATAAAAATCAAATTAACGATTTTCTTAATTTTGAAGCATTTTTATATACGATTTTATAATATATTTTGTTGTTTGTTTGTCCCACTTGGCTGGCCAAGCCCACGATTTTGCCCATACGTACTCATGATTGAAGGGAAGAAGTAGCTTTGTTGTGATAGAACACCCACACTAAAATAGTTTGGTAGAAGTTTATTTGGCTCCGTGACGCTCTTACAGTCATTAGGAGACCGGGATTTTAACTTATGAAGAGCAATTTAACCCCTAGAATGAAAGTACCCATGGCACCGCCATTCAAACCTACGTGAAACCTGTGGCACAGAGCGCTAGACGCTCGGCCATTTGTTTTCCCAAATACATTATTGAAGCCAACTAACGCGGTCCTTCCCAGGTGGTCATTTACCCAAGTACTGACTCAAATGATGCTTTTGAGTTAATCAATCTAACGAGAACCGGTAAATTCAGTTGGTACGGCCGTTAAAAACACGCTTTTAGAGTAAAAATAATTATAACATAAGAATAAAATGATGACGAAAAATGAATGTCACTGTTTACATTCATTTTATTATAACATAACATTTATAACATAACATAAAATTTATAACATAATATAACATACGCTTTTAGAACATAACATTTTTTTCTTATATCATTTATTATTATGTTAATAATTATTTTTTATTTTATAAGAAATAAAATGTATTCTACAAATGGTGTTTTTAGTTTTTAAAAGTTTATGTAGCTTGTTATTTTTCTAGTTAAGAATCTTTTCTGTTTTTTCAGGTTTAAATAAATGCAACATTATTTTTACAGAAAACAAATATTTTATACCGACAATATTTAATTAGAACATTAAAAAGCATAAAAATCAAATTAAACTCGAATTAATTTCTTAACAGAAGCATTTTTATATACTTTTATAATATATATATATATATTACGATGTTTTTAATGTATATAACTATTAGAGTGTGCAGTTCAGTGAAAGTTGACTATTTTCTATGAAATATAAGAGAATATAAATCCACATTTGTGAAACAAAATTTGACAAAAGCTATATATAATGAATACTATTTTAATTTCATATTCGTTCAAGAATAACAACACAAGACATAAAATTTAAAAATAATATTTTTTATTTTACTATCAAGACCCCTTTGCTGTAAAACAAAATATTTTCTATACATTTTAAAAATAACTCACAGTCATAAACATAGGAACATATGAAAAAAAATCAATCCTAAGAAAAAGTTTTCTGATATTAAAATAAAAGATATATTTTTTTATCGTTTTAAACGTGTAAAATTTGTAATTATTTTAAGGCAATTAAATTAAAAAAATAAATACCATTTGAAATGGTACCAAAAATGATCCTATCACAAAAAAAAAGGAAAATTTAAGAAAAATTAAACAATTCCCTTTACATTTAAAAATTTTTCAAATGTTAATGTAAGATATCTTATTTTATTTGATAAATAATAAATATCTCTCTTTTATGCTGCAGCATTTAGTGAGTGATTTCTGTTGTTTGTTTAAAATAAAAAGTAAGGATAAAATAAATAAAAATATATAATCATTTAGTAAAATTCTATAAATTACTTTTTTGGGTAAATTTTAGGATGAAATAAATAACATTTTAAAACGACTTTTTTTTTCTTTGATATCGTTTTAATCTCATTGTGTTTTGCACGTTTTTCTCCTTTTGATTAATTATTATTATTTTTTTTTGTATATTATAACAATGGATTATAAAAATTGGAAAGAAAGCTAATTGTTCATAAAATAAATAAACGAAGCAGCTACCTAATTTAAAAATATCTTGCTAATAATTATTTAATTGAAATGTTTTGAAGCTAGTTCTTTTGGTTTCTAACAATACAAATTTCGATTAAAAAGTCTTATTTACGCTGCATTTAAACAGTTTTTAATTTAGCTTTTCGAATGGAAAATATTTACTATTTGAAAAAATAATGACTGTCGGAGAAATTAATATTATTCGTTTTCTGTTAAAAAATAACAGAAATTAATTTTTTAAGAAAACAATATTTAAATAAAAAAAAATAAACATTTATGCTTTTGATGAGAAGAAAATTGATGTGAAAAATTATTTTTAAAGAAAAAATTTACATATTCCACAACTTTTGGTGAGTGAATTTCTATGCAAAAAGGGTTATGTTTCTCAAATAATTATTTCTTTTTGCAGAAATTGTATTACATATATTTCATTCTAGTATTTAGCAAGAAATTAAAATAATTTTTTTTTTTTTTCTGCAGCATATCTTAAATTTGAAAAAAAAATAATATTTTTTTGAAATATAAAGAGAATCATAGAAACTAATTTTGTATTTTGTATAAAGTCTAGAAAACTTTGATTTTGGAATTAAGTTTAACCATTTTTTAATATTATTTGAGTATAAAATGTTTTTTTTTTTTTAATTTGTAGTAATATAGCTATGTATATATTTTTGTGTTTTATGAAAGACTATTACAGCTACATTAATGCTATTTATTACACTCACCTCAAAATAACATTGTCGGGCAAATTAATTTTTTTTGTTTAAAAAAATAGAGATAATTGGCGGTAGGTGAAAAGATATATATATATCATGAATTATTAAGGTAAAAAAATGTATTTCTTAATTTTTAAAAAAACACAGTGAATGTATATATAAAAACAATACAAATGTATAAAAATTCTTTTTTATATATATACACTGAGCCACGAGTCGGACATACATATACCTATGTATGTCCGACTCGTGGCTAAATGGTATATGTGCAGCAATGGTGAGCGTTAGGGGGGATCTTCAATCTTATAGATGCTTTTTCTGTTTTCAAAAATCAAGAAAGCTCGATGACGTTTGTAATGTTCAGCATCTTGTCTTGAGTCGGACGACCTGGTGAGAGTTTTGCGGGTTTTCTCCCACATGATACGCATATTCGGGGTATTTCCACCTAAAAGTCTTCATGAAGGCACTGCCTTCCTTCTTCAGCGAGCAAAGTCAGACTTCTATCTACGGGTGGCTCCATCACAACAGAAGTTATCCCTTTTCCCTCCATCCATGAGTAGATTATTCATGGTATATCCATCTGGCATTGCAGGACACTGAGGGAATTAAACACAACATCAATAACACTAGATATATTTATTTATAAATCAATATTTCAATGATAAACACAAAAAAATAAATTAATAATAAGTTAATTTTACAAATATACAACTAAAGGTTGGAAAAAAGTACCTAAAAAAGAATTATAATAACATTGTTAGCCTTATCAAGGAATACATACTTTCAGGATATTATAATAATAAAATTGATTTTGCGTGTAATAATTCCTTCATTCACTTTCTTCTAATGTTGTGAAAGATTAAAGTCTTTCCATTTATGTTTTGAATATATATATATATAAAGGAAGTTTATTAAAATGAAAGAAAAAGATTCTTATTTCAATCTATAGATTTATATATATTATCATTTATATAAATCTATAGATTGAAATAAGGAAACTTTTTCTTTCATTTTAATTCCTAAACTTTCCCTTCCGTTAGTGATGTTTGAGAAAGTTTACCTAATTGTGACCTTTCGTACACAAATGGTGTGTGACTTTTTGATGGGCACTAATGGTTTGTGACTTTCTGATGACATGTTAATGGTTAGTCGTTTTAAGAATTTTTACTCTTTTTTTTTTTTTATGTTTAAACACGAAGAATATTTTTTACATGTTTTAAATGTATGAAAATGCTAAATGAATTATGAATTCAACATTTTGATATGTGCTTTCTATTGTGTTGCACAACTATATTTTTTATACAATTCGGCAACACCATTTTCCAATTCACTTTTAAAAGATTTGTTAAAAATTAAGTAAGAAAATATTAACGAATCCTCTACTACCTTATGCATTTTTAATTACAGACGTCCTTTCTTTCACTCTTCCGTACCAACTCTAATGACTGTGGAGAGTCCCTTTGTAATGAAGGTCCGTCCATGGAGACTCCCCAGAACCGGAAAAGAGGTCAACATTCTTTTGAGGTGAACCGCATTGAATGATGGACGATGGCTAATTGCTAATTCGATGATTTCCCTCATTCGTCTCCTGATTAGCACTTCATAATAGATGGTCTGCCTGCGGATGAATGAGTGTGTTGCTACAAAGGGGCTTTTCATTCATTTGCAATCAGAAAGCTTCGCTGCAAATGCATTGACTGAAATTCGATAGTGCGGACATGGCAAGCAACTGAGAAAATTATTTGTGAAAGGTGCGGATTGCTGTTGATTTTTTCCTAGATTGATTCTGGGATTACAGACTGTCATTTAGAATTTGGAATGAAAATTAGTTATTCTAGTTAAATATTTTTTTAAGTAGTTTTGTGAAAAATCATGATGAATGCTGCTTTGCAAGTCTGTTTAGATAATTGAAATCAATTTCTTTAGGTAGGTATGTAAAACAATTTGATTACAAAAGCTATCTTTAATATATGCATTTTTTAAGTGCCGGAATGTGAGACGCGTCATGGCTTTTGTATTACGAGTATTAATGGTTTTGTATTGCAAATTGGTTGTAACGAATACTTTTTGTTATTTTTTGTACAAAATAAACATGTTTCCAGTTTACTAGGATCAATTTTAATTTAAAATGGACTCTACTGTAGTTAAAATTAAATAGAATGAAAAGGAATTTTTACAAGTGTAATCGAAACAAAAAGTATAAAAATTAGAAAATTGATTCGCGATTCGATTTGCTCATTAGCCGAGCGGCGAAACTTGAAAAAAAAGGAATGTGTATACTCAGAATAAATGTAATGTATATTCTTTTTCTGCTGTCTAGATGATTGGTTCCAAATCAAAACATGTCCAGTGAAGTATTCCGGTAAAATGATTGAATAGATATCCTTACATATATAACTAGTAATGATAGAATTTGAAAGTTCGGAAAAGCATTTGGTTCTTAATGGAAAATTCCAGTTACGTTACACAAAATCATAACATTGTTGACCCATGGAGGACATCGAATGGGACATGACTAAGGACAATAAGGCAGCAATAATTTGCCGGAAAGATTTATATGCTTACTACTGAAAATATTGTTAAACTTTTATTGTATACTAGAGCTTTTAAAGCATTAACTCTGGTAGACAATTAGAAATAGATTCTGGATGCTTCTGGGCATGTACTTTTGGAAGAGATATGGATCATCGTTTAACGTACATCACTTGAAAGGATATATTAACAAGCATTTTTTTGGTAAAAGTTTTGATAAAACAGTGTGATTCTTAAAGCTAGTTAAAACAGTGGAAAAAATCAATTTTTGACTAGGAAAGACAATTATTTATTATTTTATTCATGCTATTTAAGTATTTCTACCTTCCTTATATTATTATATAAACCTTATTCCTCTACTTTTATGTATCACAATTAAAAAAATATATGTTATATGTTATATGCATTTGAATTGAACTATATTCTGCCCAAAAGAACAATATTTTTGCAGTGAAAGAAATTTAATTTTTTTTTCTTAAATGATTTCTTCGGATAAACCTCAAAAAATTGACGTGATTTCTCAAAAAAAAAAAAAAAAAAAAATTTGTGATATTCAGTGAGTTCAACTGTTAACTAATTGACCTAAATATTTTGATATATATGAATGCCTTTCTTTCTTTATGGTGATAGATAACGAAATTTTGCAGAATAATTAATGTATATTTTTTGCTCATATATTTCTATTACTCTAAAATTTACGTATTTCCTTTATCATGTCAGCAAAAGAAATTAAGATTTTGTTGTATACTTTGTGTAGAATATTAATATTTTCATAAACTTTTCTAAATTTACTTGATTTTAAAACACAGTGCTTAGATAACAATTTTTCTAAGCACAATAATTTTTTTTACTAAGAAAATAATTTAACTAAAAACAGAAAATTTTTATAAATTTCTTCTTTTAAATTGAAAAAAAGTTACAGTTACTTGATTTAAAAGTTAATTTCAAAAGTTATAGCAAAGTCACAAATTTGCTTTTTTTTAAATAGCAACAGTAGTTTTTTTTTTAATGATTTTCCAGATATTACAAGATCGATTACTTTTTCCTTTTGTGAAAGCATGGACAAACTGGGCCATCATGTTACAAACATTAATAACGATGAATTTGCTACAAATCTATTATAAAATCGCTGTAAAATAGTATATTAGAAACCTATCTACTTCACTGCCATGTATTAGAAAATTGTAATGGGATTTCAATATTAATATCATTTAAATCAATAATGAAATTCAATTATCTTCAATATATAATAGTCTATTTATGACACTGAAACGATAATATAGCAACATACTTGTAGTATATTGTATTCTTAGAGCTGCTTTTAAAGACAATTAATTGTTAACATAAACCGAATTTTTCTTTAATAAATTATATTTAAGCCTATGCATATTCTTTAGTCTTTGCTTAGTTAGAAAAAGCATCAAATATAAAAATATGAGTTTAAATCATAAAAAAATATAATAATAAACTAAATATTTACTCTTAAATATTTTTTTAATGTTTATCAAAATTTCATTTAGAGGTACGGCATAATTATTATTAAAAGATATAATAATTATAGAAAAAATTGCTGAAATATATTTTATATTTGATTTAAATTTTTCGTATCTTTAAATTCATTTAAATAAAAATATTTTAGATAATTTTATCATTTAATTTTTCATTAATCACTTTTGCATTATTATTATTTTTTTTTTTGCAATTTAATTTATTTTCTATGAGTGGATTATTGCTTATGTCTATAATGCTACTTCGTTTGAATTTAGACACATTTTTAGAATAAATGAAAATAGAGAATAATTTTTAAAGAGGAAAAAAAATTAAACATCAAGAAATGTAAATTCCGGCAAAAATGTTTTCATTTACTTGGTATAAAATCATATTTTTAAAGTTTTAAATAATATCGTGGATCTTGATTCTAATATCGTAGCTTTTTATTAACAAAAACATTTGTAAATGCAGAAATTTCAAACACTCTTATGTGTAAAAGGGATATACAGTAAAATCATATTCACATCTAGAATTAAAAAAACAAGTTTATTATAGAAGAAAAAAGGGTTCATAACATAACATCTAAATATCTCTCAAGTTACCAGATATAATATATTTTTAAATCCTTCGAAAAATAACGGAATTTATATGCAATAAAACATTCGTGGAAAGAAGTTTCGAAACGCCATTTTTATGGGATTTCAACCAGTTTTGAAAGGGGAGAGAGCTATTAAGATAACAGAATTAGAAAAAATGTGCTGTCCCCTTTTTCTAACGGCTTACGAAAAGTAAAATGCAATAACTTCAAGACTCCATTAAAAAAGACTGCTCTGTATTCTTGCTACATTTAAAAGAGCTGTGCTACTTTAAAAATTGTGCTACATTTTAAAGAGTTTCCATCTGTCAGATTTAACAAATCTATTTTTATGGTTTTTATTGACAGAAGTTTATTATTAATACATGAGCATAAAGAAACATTTTTAAAAATGTTGATAGTTGAGATTTTTTTTTTTATTTGCATTAAGAAATAGAGCGAAAATAAGAATATTTTGAGTTTTAAAAATTATTGAATCGTTAAAATTTCTATATCTAGTACAGGTTACTTTTTCGAACAATTTTTCAGGAATTTTATTGCATTTTATATGGCTTTATTGCATAAAGCTAGTGTAAAAAGCTCTTTTTTACTTCAGAACAAATCAAATTTTCTCCTTTTTTCAGTTATACAAGTATATTGGTAGCTAAAGTTCTTTTTTTTTATTTAATTGTCTCATGCGAATATCAAATGGATTTGACAACATTGCAAATAGCAAATCTGCTACAAATTTTAATTTCAAGATTTATAAAAGAGTTGATCAAATTTATTTTTTACTTGAATGTCTTATTTTTTAACGAATCAAAATATTTTGCATATTGTAACTCTTTAGATTGTAGAATGTTATAGGATGTATAGACTTTATAATATGTCAATATAAACCGAATGTAATAGAATGTACAGACTTTATAATACGTAGAATGTAAACCGAATGTAATGGAATGTACAGACTTTATAATACGCAGAATGTAAACCAAATGTGAACTTATATACTTTATAAATGACTGAGAAGAATTAAGAAAATGAAAAGAATAAAACAGAAGAATTGTATTAGAAATGATAACAGAAAAATTATGATTACACGACTAAAAATACGTTTATTTTCATAAGAATTATGCATTATACTCGAAATTTTTACTGCATCAGAATACAATTAACAAATGGAAGCTAAACTGTTATATATATAACAATAACAACACTTACAAAAGTATTGTTACAACGTACGATTTTTATATAAAATGAAATGTTTCGTTAACAGTTTTTCTCGTTGAATTCAAATTGTTCAATAAAGTGTTTTCATAAATTTGAAGATAGCACTTAATTTTTTTTTCTAAATAGAATTTTAAATTGCTTCATCAAGAATAAAGAAATATTTTTGCTCTATTTTTTTGTCTTTATTTTATCACAAATAATTTTATTCTATTTTTCATTTACTTAATATTACTTTACACAAATAAAGCAATGAAGTTCGTATTTTATTATTTTCAAGAAATAAATTTTTAAAACAGTTTTTCAAACAAGTATACCTAAACAATATATCAAGAAGATCAATTATTATTAATTAGTTAGAAAATAAAATGTTAACAAAAATGTTGACTCTTAAATTTTTACATTAAGAGAAAGGTAAAGAAAATTTATTTTAAGAAATAATGAAATAAACATATATAAAAATATGTTTTCAATTATATAATGCATAATAAGAAATATAATAAAGAAATATTTATATATATATATATATACACTTATTTACTTGAAAATTAGATAAAATAACATTATCAAAAAGAAATAATATATATAATATAGGTAAAAAAAAATATCTATAAAAATATAAAGATAAAAAGTAGTGGCGTTCAAAATGTGAAGCAGCAGTTCTGTGTCGTTGATTATTTTCGAATGAATCCAGTGGATTTGAAGTTTATTTGGTATTGGCAACAGTCCGAGAAAGAGTGAATATCCGTCGTCGACTGTCAAGTTGATAAATTGTTCCCTGCTCCGGGTCAGTTTCTTTCCTTCCCTTTTTCCCGGACTTCAAAGGAAACTTTGAGATTTCAGGGCGCTCCAGTGGACCACAAGAAATAGATGGTCGCGATGAAGTTAACCTGAATTCGGTTATTCAGTCTGCGATTCGATGAAACTCCATCGACCTCCAAGAGACACTTTTTAAATCGAAACAGAATGAAAATGGTGTAGATAAATCAAAGTATCCACAATGTCCAGAAATGGTTGATAAATTCCTATTTGAAATGGAATTTTAATTATAATTGTCATCCGAAAAGTGTTTTAATAAACTATCTTCCAATAAAGACAATAAAAACTACATATAAACATAGTAACTCAAATTGCAAAATTATACAATTATCTCCTAAATTCTACCTGAAATCAATGTCTATTTCCTAAATTCTACCTGAAATCAATTATCATCTTGATCAGTGGACTGAACATGGCATATATAATAAAAATTCTTAGCCCAACGTACATAAAAATCCATGAAAACTATTTCTAGAATAGCAATGATGCCCCAGTCGTGCAATAGGTGCTAGAGATATTAGGTTCAAATCTGCTGGTGGTATGTATTGTAAACGAAACAGAATAAAAATGGTGCAAATAAATCAAAGTATCCACAATGTCCAGAAATGGTTGCTGAAATCCTATTTGAAATGAAATTTTAATTATAATTGTCAACCGAAAAGAGTGTTTTAATAAATATGACAATAAATAATAAATAATCTTCCAATAAAGGCAATAAAACTACATATCTAATATTGCATAGTACAAATTGCTAAATTGCAATTAGCCGCATATACTAACTGACAGCGATGTCTCGATAGCGAGATAGATGGGACATTACAAATACTTGATTTATTTACACCATTTTATTCTTGTCGTTTTAAACACACGTCTCTTAGGAGGAGGAAACAGAATAAAATGCTGCAAAAACTTCATCATGGCCATCTATTGATATCTCTCGCCAATGGACAGAATGTAGCAAACATAATAAAAATACGAAACCCACCAATGTACGTAAAAAGTCATGAAAACTATCTGTAGAATAGCAATGATGCCCCAGACATCACTGTTAGATCTTCAATAGTGTGGTGAAGGTTAGGTTCAAATTTGCTGGTGGTATGTATTGTAGTCACTGCTTTAAGGAATAAGGTAGATCGATGGTATTTACGGAGCTCGTACTACTGTGCCAAAAAATTAAGACCAATTATTTTTTTTGAAAAACTCTTTATTTATTCTTCCAAATTTAGTTTATCACCTTCAAAGTAATCCCCTCCTGACACAATGCACTTATGACAAATTTTTTTTCATATCCTTAACGTATGCTAAAAAGTCCTCGACAGGGATGGCCTTCAAAACGCGAGGCGATTCACAGTGAATCTCTTCAATCGTCTCAAATCGGAGTCCCCGGAGTGGTCTTTTGAGTCGCACGGTGTGAATACGGTGGTTGTGGAACGTTATGGGTTTCGTCTTTGGCGAAAAGTCATGAAAATTCAGTGCAGTGTGAACTAGCGCATTCAGTGTGTTCGGTACCAATTGATATTTGATGCGTTTGAGGCCCAAAATGGTATTGACTAGTTCTTCTGAAAATCCAACATCAGCAGCAAAGTCTCTAATTGTAAATTGAAGGTTTGCAAGCACCAAATCTTTAATTTTTGAACGTATATATAGAAATGCTCACCGAATGCCTTCTGCAACATTCTATATGTTTCCTTCAATCAAATTTTAATGCAAGTTATTTGCTCAATTAATTCAGTCATTTCAAAAATCGCCGGAATCAGTTTAAATGTATCACACAAAACTCAAACACTAATGAATATTTTGTCGCCAAATTTCCCACAGATGTCAAGGACAGTGCCAGCAACATAAAAAAGAAGAAAAAAAAAATGAAATTCCATAAGCCACAGGAATTTTAAATTGAAAATTGGTCTTACTTTTTGAACTCAGTAGAATTAGCAGTTAGGCTTCCTGGAGTAGTTTTAATTTTTTTCTCGCGTATAGCAGGCAAGTTACAAAATTGCAATTAGATTCTAAATCAAATAATGTCCTGCTATAATCTCTCATCAATGGTCTGAATGTGGTATGCATAATAAATATACAGGGTCCTCGGGGTATATAAAAAAGTAATGATTATGACTTAGACTCTTGACTTAGATTCAGTTTTTCTATTGATCAAGACTTTTATATGCAGGAGAGTTATTAAAAAGTTTCAAAGTAGTGCACGTCCGCTTGTAATTTCCTCGTACTTAATGGAGATAACTTACAGATATTTATGCAATTTTTATTACTAAAAAGAGCAAGATTTCTCCAAAGTGTAAAAAATTAACTTTGTGGAGCAGTTAAATATAGAGGTAATAGTTCTGTTTTTAAAAATGCATTTTTGAAAAAGAAAAATTTAATCTAATGAAATATTAAGAATGGAAGAATTGAAATTTACTAATTAATTTTATATTATTAGTTAATAGGAAATATATTTAGGTGGAAAATACGCTGGCTACACCTGTAAATAGCATTTAAAATTAAAAATCTTTTATTATTCGTTATAACATTAGTTTACTGCCCATGTGACAAAAATCGAGCACAAACTGTTTAAAATAACTGGTGCAAGAAAAGAAATAATGTAAGACAATCAAAATAAGTTATAGAAAATTTTTAAGACAATTTTAAATATAATTTTGAGATATAATTAAAAAACAAGTAATATAAAAAAAATTTTAAGTCAATTCCTATTTTTTTTTCTCTATATTGCAGAAAGTCCTTTAAAAATAAATTTCATTCCTATTTTTAAATTTATCTGGCGCCATCTATTGGTAGAAACAGGGAACTTAAATCTGAAAAAAAAAAGAACTAAAAATTAATTAATTAAATTTAATTACTGAATTAATATTTGAAAACATTGTATTAACACACTCCAGTGTCATCCACTACAAGTTCAAAAAAAAAAATGTATTTGAACTTGAGTGGATGAATAAAAAGTGTTTTATGAACGATTGAAAATTTAAACAAGATATATATAGGGAGAGTGTGAGGTAATAGAAGGAATTGAATAAACGATACTGTTAGTTTAGCAAGAATTTTAGTTCTTTTTACATTTCATGATAAAGCAACTACAGACCTTTTTGCTAATTCTCGTTCTTTGCTAATGTCAAATATAGGTGCATGGAGATAAGTATTCTGACCAAGAAACATCATAAAAAAAAGAATATTATTGGAAAAAAAATTGGAAGATCCAGGTATTGTATGATATTTTTGATTTTGCCACATGCCGATCCATTTCCTTTCCCATTTAAATTGTTGTCACGTTATTTTGCTCATATCGGATTTAATTCTTTTTTACGTCATCCGAACGTGAACATTGTTTTATTCCTGCAAAGTATTTAATATGAACATTCAATTTATAGCTTACCTTTGCCTTTATTTAACCCTTACTTTGCATATGATGTAAATTTTAAGATCTAATTAATATTATCGAAAACGTTATATGGCGCTGCTAGGCAAATGTAACATTGGGCCATCAAGCAGCATTTTGCTTACGAAATAATTATTAAAAAGTATAATTTACACTTTTTTAAAATTTCTTAGAATTTTCTCAGAAATTTTTAATTTAGTACTATTATTAGTAAGATAATGATATTACTCGGGGACCTGATGACCAAGTAACTAGCGCACTGGTGCCCTACGCAACAGATTTCGGTTACAAATCCCGGCGGTGCCATGGACATTTGCAGTGGTTTGGAATCCACTTTAACGGTGGGTTCCGATCTAATAAGACTGTCATTAATTTAAGCAACTTCATTTATTGCACATATTTTTTAACTAATTTAAGATGTGGAGTTATGTGGTTCTTAAAACCACCAAGGAACTCCGTAACCGGCACGCCCGTTGTCCGTTGCCCAATAAGACTGTAAGGCATTGCGCGTAGCTCTGACAACCCCCACGGTAAAAGGCAGTGTCATGGAGTCATGTCAAGGAGTCATGGAGCCATGGATGTCATGGAGTCATGTCAAGTCAGACTTCTACCTACGGGTGTTTTATCACCTCCTTCCATGTGACCACATGGGTTCTTGGACTTTTCTAGATGTTGCTGTCTACCATATGGGATAAGAAACAACAACAATATATTATTAGATAATATTATTATATCATCCTAAGTTAGATAATATTATTTATAATATTCTTTTCATCTTTATTGGCGCAACAGCTACATGGTGGGCCACAGCCATCTGCCTACTAGCAGATTTTGAGACAGGATATGTTTTCTTTATTACAGGGTAGGGGTATCAGGCCTACACTTTACAGTCATATTAGACCGGAACCTATTGTTTAAAGTGGATTCCGAACCACTAAAAAACATTCATGCCACAGCCGGGACTCGAACCCGAAGCTAGTGGCACCGAAAGTGCTAGTCTCATCCTTTTTAAATTGGATAATGTTATTCATAATAAATGAATAAAATTATCAAAATCTGTTTATAAGATATGTATTTTATTTCAGTGGATATGTTGTATATATGCTACATCACTTACTAATAAGTTTTTATATATAAATTTCTCAATTTCCTTACTTTGAAATTGTCTATCTAATTAAAGTAAAAACAAAATTTTAATTGAAGGGAAAAAAAAAAGAAGAATAAATTGCAGGAATCGATAAATAAGTGTAAAAAAAAGTATGGTTGTAAAATTTAATTTCGTAAATGTATGTAATACATGTCTATAATCGTGTATATAAATAAGTATTTAAAAACCATTACATCAATGACATAAACAAAATATAATAAATTTAAAAACTAAAATTATTTTTTTCTTTTTTTTTCTACTGCAGCATTAAAAATCAATAGACATAAAATGCTGTATATTTTTATGATACTTTTGAGAAAAATTAAGCGATGGGTGCATATACTTTAAGAACAGTTTTACTGTGGAATTTATCATATAAATGGCCCTAAAAACAAGATTTTTATGATGCACTTTTTTACACAATTGTCCAGAATTTTCCCCACAGATCCCAGAATTTAAAAGACTATTTCAAAATTTTTTGTTCAAACATACCATTTTATCTCCATACATTTCAAACAAAAAATATTACAATATTTTCGAGTGGCAAAACAACTATATTTTGTTCAAAAAGTTGAAAGCATAAATAAAGTGCCATATACATTTTCATTTAAAGAATAAATGCACAGATAGGGAACTGTAGAAAAAGAGAAAAGCTATACAATTTTAAATTCAATGCAAAATATTGTTTGTATTAAAGCATTGAAATAAATAATTATTTCGTGCAAATTTGTTATAATAACAGTTTGTTAATGTTCTACGCAACATACTTAAAATTACTATATAGGTGATTATAATCAAAGTCCCACTTACAAAATGCTGAAAAAAAAAGAGACTCTCGTCACCATGAGTTCAAATTTGACCTGAAGATGCTTAAAAGGAGAAACGGTACGGCATCAAAACAGTTCCAAAGTGTATTAATAGATAGCGCTGTAAGGGGCATAAAGAAAGTGAATTTGGCTGCAGTGATATTTTGAATTTAAATTACAACGTATCAGCATGAGTTGCACACTAAATCAACTGTAGTGTTCAATGTTCTTGGTTGTTTCGGATTTTTGACGGAAGAAATGACTCCAAGTCATTCAACAATTATGACACTATTAGTGGAAACCCCATCCACCAGGACAAGATCATAACAAATTGATGGAAAAAATCGGTGGAACTTTTTTTTCGATACTATACCGCTTCCCCCTTCTTCAAGTATTTTCAGTTTAAATTTGAACTCATTGTGATGAGTGGCTCTTTTTTTTTACAGCATTTTATAACCACCCTGTATATACATAAATAGTATACATGTGTATGCATATATATTTATTTTTTAAAATTTAGAGTAATTTTCAGGTATATTACGAAGAATAACGAATTGTTGTTATAATGAAATTGCACAAATTAGTTATTTATTTTAATGCTTTAATATAATAATATTTTACAATAAAACTATAAAATTACAAAAAATTATAAATTATAAAAGACATTTTATAGCCTTCTCCCTTTTATTCAGTTTATATTATAATATTATATATATATATATAATCCTTTATTGCCTCTAAATACTTCTGGAAATTTTTTTAAAAAAAAGAATTGCAAATAATGCTGTTCTTTGAGTTCTTCTCAAGTTAATTTATTTAATTTTGAGTATTGCATTCAAATTCTAAATTTAAAAATTTAATATATTTTGTGCAATTTTAGGATTAACAATTTTATAAATTTATTATAAAAATAGGTTAATAAATTATTTAAAAACCTATTTTTTAATCTTATTTTGGAAAATCAAAACTATAATCGATAAATGTACTATAAACGAAAAAAAGTAAGTAAGATTAGATTATCTGGCTCTGTTTTCGAAAAGTTTCTTTAAGATACATTTTTTGCCCTTCCACTCCTATAAGCAAAAATAAATTTTGTAAAATATTTCTTTCATATATTTCCATCAACAAAATATTTACTAAAATTCGCATCAAAGTTTTCGTATGACAATATAACACAAACGTAAAAACCAATTTACAGAAACATTTTACATAAATAAAAAATTGAGAAACACCATGTACAATTTCTTTTTCTAAAAAAGAAAAATATCATAATATTTAGAAAGTCGTTCAACAAAATAATAATAATAAAAAAAAATGCTAAATATTTCTGAATTAATAGTTCATATTCGTGTCAATTACATTGCTGATCATTCATAACATAACGTTATGAAAGAAGGCATCCAAAGGCCTAAAATTTGCATTATGCACAGACTTGCTTAATATCTGATAATGCTTAACATCTCTGGGCAGATATTAAATATGGACGCTTTTAGAATTAACTACAAGTGTCATGTAAAAAGAACAAAAAGCTATGTTCAATTGTTTGCTCATAAGTTGTTTATTTTTTTTTTTTTTTGGGGGAGACTTCAGCACATCTCGTTGTAAGATATGATCTTCAATTGAACACGTTTGTAAGGTTGACAGAAGAATTGTGATTTACATAGATTACAAGTTATCCTTCCAAGGAATTGGTTCACCTAATCACCGTGATCAAACCATGGCTATACTGAAACGCAATTGATGGGTAAAGCGATTGCGCCACCACATGTGAAGATGAGTATATTGTGCATATTGAACTAATAGATGCTGCTGAAACATCAGGAAGATGGTGCAAGAAAAAGCATGTTGCACACAATGTGCTTCAGCAATGTCTTTGCAGTACAGGGGAATTTTAATAAGATATATATTGTTGTCATTACGTCGGACATGGATAAATGGATGGTTTTGAATATTTTAGCTACTTGTGAAAACAGTAAGTCTATACTGTTTTTGTTTGTTTATTGTTTATGTCATAAAACATAAGAATGCATCCAAAATCACTTTTATTTAGTGTCGAGGAGTTTATGTGATTGCAATGTGAGATTTTATTTTAAATTAAAAAAAAAATAGAAGAAGAATATTGATGGTGAAGTATATTTGATACTATTTGAAAATGAAATTTACTTAATTATAAATTTAAAAAGTAAATACTGTAATCTATTATTCATAGATCGTTATTTGTATCAAAATAATTCCGCGTAGTTTTCAGGAAATGAAAATGTTTAAATAACGAATAAAATAAGAAACAACACTAATTAAAAATTTCCATAGCAGAACTCGAAATTTATTTTAAATAGAATAAAATTCAACTTAAGTATATTTATAAATAGCATCTTTTAAAAATAACCTCTTTTTGTTCAAGTAACCTTAATATGACAGGATTCCATTTCATAAAATAATTATTTCTTATATTATTTTTCGATGACTTCGGTACCACAGGTTTCGGGTTCGAGTCTCGGAGTGCCAAGATTGTTTATAGTGGTTCGGTATCCACTTTAAACCGTAGGTTTCTGTCTAACATGATGGTAGAACGTTGCGGGGATATTGTTACGCCACGTCCGTAGCTTATCTTTAAGCTTCACGCACCTACTGCAGTTAAGTGAATCAATGTCTCCGCGGCGCTTGCCTTAAGACATAAAACGACAATTGTCTAAGTATTTGCCAGTTGCATTAGAGGAAAAAAAATCATCAGGAGCGTAATAAGGATGAGTTATCAAGTATAAAGACGTCAACAGTATGCTTTTAAATATTTCTACAAAAGAAAGCTAGGCTGCATTCTTTTCAAAGATCTTCCATACGCCATCATCAGGAAAAACATCGCGACTGCCAGGCGTAAATTCAAAAGAGAGAGAGAAAAAAGAAAGTGCAAAAAATAAATAAATAACACCACCAGCATTTTCCAACAGCCAAAAATGCCGGTCAAGTCCGCAACGCACCATCCATATGTATGAAACTTCTGGCACCCTTGTACACATAGATCACTGTCTTTCTTTCTTTTCTCCGAAACACTCTTTCCGTTTCTCCCGTAAGAAAAAGGGAAAAACAAAGCACTGGCCTCCGGAATTTTCATAAACTGCATTACCATGATTCAGTAAACCTCCAAAGAGTCCCATGATCTTGTTTTTGGTGCAACAAACCAAAAATAAAAGATGATTCTTTCCACCAGATAATGGGAGCTTTATGTTGAATGTCTGGTGGGTACAATTATTCCTCCTCTCAGCCAGAGGTTTCGGCGTATGTTTATGGCGGAGTTGAGAGGCAATTCAGAGCCATGCTCTCATGAAATATAGTAATGTAGTAACTGGAAGATGTCTGCAGGTAGATGATCTTGAAGCATTAGCTGCCAAACATGACTTGTTAAAGGAAAAGCAAAATATTTATATTTATTTTCCTTATTATTATTTATCTTGTAAATTTATGTGTTCCTTATTTTACATATAAGAGTTATGCAGCATTTACTAGTTAGCTAATGCTATAGACCAAAAACGAAACCGAAAATTTAATCTCAAATCAGAAGGAAAGAAATATTTGCGTTTTTATTGATATTTTTATTTAAAAATGATAGAATTTCAATGAATTTATTTGTTTATTAATAATTTATTGTATTATTATAACTTTTTATAAAATATTTTTGTTTATTATTTATTTTATAATTATTGTTTATTTGTAGGATGTTATATTCATGACCGTATAATAATTAAAATATAATAGATAATTTTGAATGTTTATCTATTAATATATATTCAATGTATTAATTTATTTTACTAATAAATACAGTAAATTTTACAGATGATACATTTCTTTCATAAATAAATTTTTTTTTAAAAAATATAATTATAATATCTATAAATATAATGAAAAAATTACTGAAGAAGTATTTTTATCCATGCAGTTCAACTCCACTGGGTATGTTAATTTTATTATTTTATAGCAATTCTTGTAATTATATTGCATATAGCGAATATTGCTTATACAATAATTAACATAAATTAACATTTTTTTTCACTTATTCAAATAATTTAAAAAAAGCTACATTCCAAGATCAATAACTACAAGCATTAGATATATTCTTCTTCTTCATTGGTGTAACAGTCCAATTGTGGAGAATAAACCAGAAACAACACTCAATTAAAATTCCTTACAGCAGAAAATCGAAATTTATTTTAAATAAAAAAAATTCGGTAGAAGTGTATTTATAGCTACAGTCTTAAAAGTAATCACGTTTCTTGTTCAAATAACCTTAAAAATGACAGGCAGATTAAATTATGTTTAAAACGACTTTATCTCTATAATATTTTTTAATGACTTTATCTGCCTTTAGTATAGAAAGTCAACGCATGGTTTCCTCAAAAACTGTTCCTCACACTATTCAGAAAAAAGAAAATAAGCTACTTTCTTTTTAAATATAAGATCTTCCAAATCACATCGGGAAAAAAACATCGCTAAATTCCAAAAGAAAAAATAAAGGGCCAAAAGAAAACACCACCAGAATTTTCCAACAGCCAAAAATGCCGGTCAAGTCCGCACCGCACCATCCATATGTATGAAGCTTCTGGCACCCTTGTACATATAGATCACTGTCTTCTTTCTTTCTCCGGAATATTTGCTTTCCCGTTTCTCCAACAAGTGAAAAAGGAAAAAGAAGCAGCGGCCTCCAGAATTTTCAACTGCACATTACACATGATTCAGTAAACCTCCAAAGAGTCCGCGATCTTGTTTTTGGTGCAACAGAAGCAAAAAAATAAAAAGGTGATTCTTTCCAACATATAATGGGATCTTATGTTGAATGTCTGGTGGGTGCATTATTCTCCCTCTCAGATAGAGGCTTTGGCGATTGTTTTATGGCGCAGTTGAGGCAATTCAGAGATATGCTCTCCGCGAAATATAAGAAATGCAGTAACTGAAGATGTATGCAGATATAGGATCTTGAAGCATGGACTTTTGTCAAACCTGAGTTGTTAAAGGAAAAGTAAAATATTTTTAGTTATTGTACTTGCATTACTATTTAGCTCGTAAATATATGTTCCTTATTTGAAAATAAACAGACAAATAATATTAACTAGTTAGCTAATGCGATAGACCAAAACAAAATGAAATTTAAACTTAAATTAGATGAAAAAAATTGTGAATTTAAAGGTATTTTTATCTGAAAATGATAGATTTGTATTAACAAATTGTTAATCAGCATGACATTATATTCATTATAACTAAAATATAATATATAATTTTAAACATTTAGCTATCAATATAGTTTCAATGTATTAACTTCTTTACGAATAAAAATAAAGTGTAATTTCTCAGATAAAACATATATTTTTATGAGTTCAATAAAAAATTTAAGACCAAATAACGATAATATCTGTAAAATATAATGAAAATTACTCAAAATTTTTTATCCTGTAGTTTGCCTAATATTAGCTAATTTTTTATTACGCGTGGCAAAAGTTATGTGTTAATTACATTGCATATAACAAATGGTTTCGTATACAATATTTTTATTATGCGTAACATTAAATTAGATACATTAACATAATTTTTACTTTATGAAATAATTTAAGCTTTATTCCAGTATTTAATATCTACAAGCATTAGATATATTATTTTCCTTCATTTGTACAACAGTCGCATTTCGGAAACAACACTAAATAAACATTTCTACAGCATAAATTCAAGAATTTATTTTAAATAAATAAAAAATTCGGCATAAAAGTGTATTATAGTTACAGTCTTATAATATAACTCCGTTTTGTTCAAATTATCTTAAAGTGACAGACAGATTCAATTTCATAAAATGATTATTACTATGCTCATTATATTATTTTCTTCGGTGACTTTACCCTGTATTAAGCATAGACACCGCAACAGCATATTGTCCTTAAAATATTTCCACACTGGTTCAGAAAAAGGAAACTAAACCGCATTCTTTTAAAACTTCTTGCTCACATACACATCGGAAAAACATCATTGCGACTGTTAGGAGTAAACTCCAAAAAAAAAAAAAACAGAAATCACAAAAGAAAAAGAAAACCACCACCAGAATTTTCCAATAGCCAAAAATGCGGTCAAGTCAGCACCGCTGGAAGCTTCTGCACCCTTGGTGCCACATAGATCACTGTCTTTTTCTTTCTCCGGAATGCACTCCCTTCCTTTCTCCCGTAACAAAAGCAAAAGGAAAAAAAGCATCGGCTCCGGAATTTTCAACTGCACATTACCATGATTCAGTAAACCTCAAGGTCAACGATCTTGTGTTTGGTGCAACTTAGAGAAGCAAAAATAAAAATGCGATTCTTTTTACCCAGATAATGGGAATTTATGTTGAATGTCTGGTGGGTGCAGTTATTCTCCTCTCAAATAGAGGCTTTGGCGGATGTTTTTATGGCAACGTTGGGCAACTTGGGAGGAGATATGCTCTCTCTGAAATATAAGTAATGCAGTAACTGAAGATGTGTGCAGGTATAGGATCTTGAAGCATGGGCTACGAAACCTAAGTTGTTAATGGAAAAGTAAAAATATTTTTAGATGTTGTACTTGCATAACTATTTTCCTTATAAATTTATATCTCTTATGTTATATATGAAGACGCATATAGCATTTACTAGTTTCTAATGCAATAGACCAAATCAAAAGAAAATTTAAATTTAAATCAGTTAAAAAATATATTAGTGTCTTTAAGGATAATTTTTAACTGAAAATACAATAACATTAAAAAAATTGATTATTTGCTTGAAATTATAATCACCGGATGATAACTAAAATATTGCAGATAATTTGGAATGTTTTTAGTTGTTAATATATGTTAAATACATGTTAAATGTTCAATATGTTCAATGTTAACGTCTTTTACTGGTAGACAAAGTAAGTTTTTACAGATAAATCAACTCTCATAAATTCAATAAAAAATTCAAGGAAAAAAAAATAATGATAATATATTTGGTTATAATGAAAATTACTCATTTTTTTATCCATGCAGTTTGTACCAATGTATGTTAATTTTGTTATGTATGCAATGTTATCTATTAATTATATTGTGTATAGCAAATATTTCGTATATTTTTAATATGCGTAACATTAAATTAGATGCAATAACATTATTTTCAATTATTCAAATAATTTAAAGCTATAATCCAAAACAAATATCTACAAGTAAAGATATATTCTTCTTCTTTATTGGCGCAACAAACCCATGATGGGCCAGGGTCGTCTGTTTATAGGCATATTTCGAGACAGGGCAGGATATGTTTTTATCTTTCAGGGCAGGATTTATTCTTAGGTTGTCAGGCCTCCACTCAATAGTCATATTAGATCTATTTCTAACCACTACAAACATCCACTTCACAGGCGGGACTCGAAACCTGAAACTTGTGGCACAGAGCCTAGTCACTCGGCCATCAGGCCTGCTAGATATATTATCATTTTGAATTACCGAAGATATCCTAGGTTAATTCTTTTCCCAAAGTATTTTTTCAAACTCAGGTATATATATATATATATTTTTCTTGAACTATTTAGAACTGCCTGTAAAGAAAAGAAAATCGAGCGTCAAACACATAAAAAATTATAAAGCAGAGAAGATGGAAAAAAAACCTAGATATTTTCAGTACCTAAAATTCCTGGTGAAGTGCTAACCTCAGTATACATATAGATGAAGTTTCTGGTATCGTTGTGGACATAGATCATTCGACTACTCTTTTTTGCGTAATGTACTTCACCGGTTTTCTCCAGTAATAAGAAAAAAAAAGAAAAAAAGGAGCACTGGCCTTCGGAATTTTCAACCGCACATTACCATGATTCAGTAAACTTCCCAAAGAATCCGCCATCTTGTTTTTGGTGCAACAAAAGCAAAAAAAAAAGGCGATTCTTATGCCACCAGATAATGGGAGTTTATGTTTAATATCTGAAGGTTACAGTTATTCTCCTCTGGAGCGGCTTTGGAGGATGTTTTATGACGGAGGTGGAGATAATTTAGAGATATGCTCGCAATATAGTAACTGGAGAGGTGTCAGGATATATGATTTTGAAACATGCGTCCAACCCGAAATGCTTGCAGGAAGTAAAATATGGCTTTAGTTAAGCTCCTATTACCATATATCATTATTTATGTGTCGTTTAGTTAAATAAATTTGGAATGCTAGAGGTAAACCGACTATTTGACATTCCTTACATCACATGCATAAATCACTTAAATTTTTAAAATCCTAATATCGACTGATGCATTAGTAATCGTGGGGCCTGAATGGCCGAGTGGCTAGCACACTGGCGCTCGGTACCACAGGTTTCGGGTTCGAGTCCCGGCGGTGCCATGGATGTTTGTAGTGGTTCGGAATCCACTTTAAGCCGTAGGTCCCATTCTAACAGGAGGAGCGTGGAGGGGGCATTGTTACTCCGCGTCCGTGGCTTATCTTCAAGTTACACGCGCCCTCTGAGTAATGCAAAGTGAGTAACGTCTGTGCAGCGTTTTGCCTTAAGGCATGCAAGACCAAGCTGTCTAAGTGTTTGTCAGCTGCATTAAAACAAACCATTAGGAATCGTAATCTGTATTACTGAACATCGTAATTAGCTATTTAATTGGTAAAATAAAATTAATGTATAACTTGCTTAAATTTTGCGTACCAGTGTATATTATCTATCGTCTGAAATTAAGTCAGGATTTATTTATTTTAATTTCTGTCCTATTACAGAAATGCATTTTTATTATTTTATATACCTTTTAAATTGTTTTTCTTTTTTAAAACAAATAAGAATTATTATTCAAATATTAAGATACGCTAGCATATATTATTTACAAATATTAAGATTTATTTAATCATATATATTAACTGCATTTACTAGATAATTATTATAACTTCCATAATTCAATTGATCAGCTTTATTAACATTATAATTTTTAAAACAAAATTAATTTTTCCAATTTTTTTTTTTAATTTTATTTCTTTAATTTAAAGAAAATATTTTTTATAAAACCAATATTCTTTGAATTAACATTTGAAATGTATTGCATTTAAAAACAATATCATTCATACCACATATATTTATAATTATTCACTAATTAATAATTAGAATTAATTATTTGGCTTCATGTTCGGTGCATATCTCATCACTATCATGTTCGGTGCATATGTCATGTTATTCGTTTTAACAAATAGAAATTACCTAGGCGTGTGCAGATTGAAGAAAATAAAAAAAGTTTAGCTTTTGGTAAATTTCCTTAAAAAATAAATTGGCAGAATTGAAGTTTTGAGATTTTGAATAACTCACCTTGAATAAAACAAATTAGTTAAATAAAGTAATCCATTCATTATCAAGAATTCCAAATATATTTTTTTTTTTTCGTCTTTAATCTGCTAGCATTTAATTTTAAAAATATATTAGTGTTAGGTCGGAAAATAAATTAAAAACTATTGCTGCAAATTTTCTGCCTTATTTATTTTTAACTAAAGTATTGGCTAGGTTTTTTTAAAGACTGGCGCCATCTGGTGGCGTGAAAATCGTCAATAAAAATATATTTATTTAATTAGTTAATGAATTATATTATATACGAATTTTATAATACATATTTATGTAATGGCTATGAATTTTTGGGAGGATACAATAAATTCAGAGAAAAAATTAGTATTTAAATGTTACAATTTTTAAGGTATACTGGAGAGTACAACACATATAAATACGTATCAATTTTTACTAAAGTAAGTGTAATATAATATATGAATCCAATGTTATTTATAAATAACATTAGTATAACAACCATATACATCCAATACAACCAAAATCATATCACTTAATCTTGAAAAGACTTGCTTTGATCCCTGAATGACTAAACAAGAAGCCTTTTAAACCTACATAATAGTTATAAAGGGGAATTGAAGATTATTGTGACTAAAAGTGACTCACAAGATTTCACAAAAATGTTTCTTAATTATTTTATGTTTAAATTAAAATTATTACCAGTTTTTATTATAATGATAGTCATTACAATAAAATATTGATACAAAATTTGCCATGATTATGTCTAAGTTAAATTTCAACGTAAAATAAGAAATAATAAATTTCCATATTGTATTTCAATTCAACTTGAATTCTTAAATGAACCTTATGATTTAATTGTGCAAGAACTCTGTTAATACGTCATCATTTGTGTTTCATTTTCTCCGTTATCATATACATTTCATATGTATTCAAATTCAAAAATTCCTGAAAACAATAAAAAGATAAATTATATCACCAAAAAAGGCAAATGCTGCCAGCCTTATAGAAACTCAAATGGCTCGTTAACGTACGTTGTGAGAAACATTTATTTGAAACTGAAATTAGGTATGCTTTAATGCCGTGATATTTTATTATCTTCCGCAAAGAATGTTCGCTTTGTTACTTAAATAGATGTACGTTGAAAAACATGTGATCAGATGAGTACATGTTTCCTGAAAGCACGACAGTTTCACCTTTTATGACTTCTGACACGAAAAACGAACTTAATAAAGTTAATTATCCACCTACATGTTTTATGAAGAACGTATATTTATCATAAAAAGTCTCATAAAAACAGGAAACTTAGGAAAATGGCTTATAAGCAGAAACAATAAATTTTATGTACTGCTATGAAAGATCGTATAAAGGAAATGTATAAAAGTACATAAGAAATGGTATACTAAATTTCATTCACGGGCCTTATTATTGTGACACGGGTTAATGCTATTAAGACTTGGTGAAGTGATTGATCTGAATAGTATTTCTCAAAAAGACATATTTAAGTAAAAGGTTTTAAATATATCTCATTTAATCTTTAATATATCACATAAATACTCAAGATAATAAGTTGTTCCAATACTATTTCTTTTAAATTCAAAAGTATTTCATGATGTCAGTATTGAAGAAGAAGATTCATACTGTGAACGTGTGTTACACTCACCATTTTGAAAATCGTATAAGTTGAGTGGACAAAAAAATCTCACATTACCTGTCGTGGTTCTATTTAAAGGACTTTAATAGTAATATGGCCAGTCAAAATGCGAATATTCACATCTGAAGATTCCTCTGAAAGCCATTGCTGTTAGATATGGACAAATATTAACGTAAATGTTAATTTAACGACGTTGACCAGAAATAGCGATCAAATTCAGTTGACGAAATAAAAATACGGTTACCTTCAGCAGTGATACTCGACCTTGAAGCTAGATGGCATTAGGCATAGCTCCAATTTTCCGGTTGATTCAATTATTCTAATAGGAAAGGTGCTTGTTATGTTAGCAGCAGTTTTAATAGTGCTTCTCAGCTTCGACGCTAGCTGGCGTCAAGTATCCCGAAATTAAGAACAGGTTAATTCAACCCTTCGGGTGAGAAACGTTTCATATTAGGGGTGAATTATTGAAAATTATTTATCATCATTAATTATCATTATTTATTATCATTATTAATCAACATTATTCATTATCATTTATTATAACTTATTATCATTATTAATCACCATTATTCATTATCATTTATTATAACTTATTATCATTATTATTATTTATCATCAATATTCATTATTATTTATTATCCTTATTACAAAGCCTGTTAAAAAATTCAACTCTTTCGGCATGACGAGAGTGATTAGCATATCATCCAGAGGTGCATTAAGTTTAAATATGGCACTCGTGGCTGTGTTATTTTTAACTCAATATGAATTTAATATATTTCAAACTTAAAGTAGCGTTTCTCAACATATGGGAAACGTATAACCATAGGGCGTGATAACAATCAATGGCGTCGCGAGAATATCGAAAAATAACATTATTAAAAAAAAAATTATTAATTTAATGAAAGGATAGCAAAAAAAAAAAAAATACATTCAGACGTAATAAAAATTAAAAAAAAAAAAACTCATTTACACTGATATAATACACTCATAAATAAGATTTGTGTCAGTACTGCACTTTAATTAATAACCAAAGTTACTCAGCAGGGACAGAACATTTTATACCTTTCAATTTGGAAATCATTTTGGACTATTGGAAGTCAGAGTTTTCGATGGCAGATACACAAGAAATTTTTTAAAAAATAGGTTACAGCTCATCGTAGAAAATTGGAAAAAAAGTCATATAAAAGTTGATAATGCAGCTAATATTACAAAGGCTATTGTAGATTTACGTTGTAAACATTTCTCTTCCCTTGCATATAGTGTAAATTCAAATGTTCAAAATGAACTTAAATAGTTTCAGTCCTTATAATGAAATTCAAAAGATTCCTTGCTTCCTTTTGAGGAAATTCGGTGTCAAATTCAAAATTAATGATATTGCAGAAAAAAGAGGTTAGAGATACCCCCCTCCCACCACCAAAAAAAAATTAATAAATAGGACGAAATAACGAGGTGAAATTGCACTCTTTGAGTTTTAACGATGAAGATGCTGAAGAAAAGATGTCATGAAATCCAGACTGATATCAAATCTTCCCCTTTTAATTGATAATAATTTGTAGAGAACGGAAATGATTGAAAGAGTCGATCCTCATTTTTAAATCATTTGAAGACATAATAAGAATTGCATGTTGTGTAAATATCGAAACGACTCAATGATTATTGTATTAGCCAAAGTACTTTAATATATATATATTTTTTATTTTAAAGATTTTATCTTCGACTCAAAAATAATAAAAATTGTTTTAAGCTCTTTCCAAATTGAAATGGAAGAAAGATTTTTATCGTTAGAAAAGATCCAGACACTATTAGCTACTTTTTTACCTAATACATTTAAAGGCTTAATTTCGGATATAACAACATGTTCGATTTCTTTAACTATGAAAATTTTAATGAGAACCAAAGGTACCAAGTGCTTGCGATTATACTAATACTTGAGAATTTTAAATGATTTCAACAATTCTAAAATTATTGTTGAATAATTAAAAATTATTCAACTTTAATTTAATGATTTTATTTAGTTTAATAAACAACTTCAAAATAATTTGACTAATAATTTGCCTATTAACAAAGGGTATAATAATTATGCCATCAATTGAAAATTTTCATTTAAGTATTGTCTAAATTCATGCTATTTTCAGATTAATCAAAAAAAGGCTTTTAATTGCTTAATTATTGTTGCAGATAATTCACTTGAATTAAACAGTTATTTATAATAGTAATAACACTGATAAAAATTATTGCTATAATGTAGAGCTTTTATTTAAAAATAAAATGTTTCTTAAAAAAGTTTTTATTGTTGAACTCAATTTGATCAATGAAGCGTTTTCATAAATTTGAAGATATGACTACATTTTTTTCCTAAATAGAATTTTGAAAAACATTTCTCCGTTAAAAATAATGAAATATTTTTATTCTATTTTATTTTTTATTTTGTTTGAAAATAATTTTATTATATTTTCATTTATTAAATATCTCAATACAAAAACAAATCAACGTATCTCGCATTTTCTTATCTTTCTTTCAAGAAATAAATATATATAAAAAAAAAAAAAAAAAAAAAAAACTGCTTTTCAAACAATTATACCTACCCAATATATCAAGAAGATTATTTATTACTAATTAGTTAAAAAAAATAAAAACGTTAACTAAAATGTTAACTCTTAAATTTTACATTGAGAGACAAAAAAAAAGAAAATTTAATTTAAGAAATAAAAAAAATAAACATATATAAAAAATGTGGCATTCAATTATATAATAAATAATAAGAAATATAAAAATATTAGTTTAAAATAAATATAAAATAATGAAATATAGTATTTAAAAATATTAAGAAATATAACAATGAAATATTTATATAAAAATATATTAAGTTACTTGAAAATTTAGATAAAATAACATTAGTAAAACTATTGAGTCAGTAAAAATATAACGATAAAAAAGTTGCTGCTTTCCAAATGCGAAGCAGCAGTTCTGTGTCGTTGATTATTTTCGAATGAATCCAGTGGATTTGAAATTTATTTGGTATTGGCAACAGTCCGAGAAAGAGTGAATATCCGTCGTCGACTGTCAAGTTGATAGATTGTTCCCGAGCTCCGGGTCACTTTCTTTCCTTCCCTTCTTCCCGGACTTCAAAGGAAACTTTGAGATTTCAGGGCGCTCCAGCGAACTACAAAAAAATAGATGGTAGCGATGAGGTTAACCTGAATTCGGTTATTCAGTCCGCGATTCGATGAAATTTCTTCGACCTCCAAGAGATGCGTCTTTAAAACGAAACAGAATAAAAATGGTGCAGATAAATAAAAGTATTGGTTGCTGAAACGGTTGCTGGTCCAGAAATGGTTGCTCGTCCAGAAATGGTTGCTGAAATCCTATTTTAAATGAATTTTAATTATAACTGCCATCCAAAAAGAGCAAAAAGAGTGTTTTAATAAAAATATCTTCCAATGAAAACAATGAAACAACATATAAAGTATTTTATCGTTCAAATTCCAAAATTTGGAATTACCTCGAATATCCTAATGGGCAGCAATGTCTCACTGTCACCTCTCCTCAATGGACTGAATGTGGCATACATTATAAAAATACGAGGCCCGTTAATGTACATAAGAAAGTCATGGAAATTAGATCTAGAATAGCAGATACCCTAGTTGTAACTGTCACTATCCCGCAGTGTGCTAGAGGTGTTAGGTTCAAATTAGCTGGTGACATGAATTGTAGTCCCTGCGTTAAGAAATGCACAAAATGATCATACAACAACAAACCTAAAGAAATAAAAAAGCTCGATGGTATTTCAGGAACTTTTCATCAACAATTAGGCTTCCGAGTGTTGTTTTAATTTTCTCTCATACAACATGCGAACTGCAAATTTGCAATTAACTACTAAATCCTGCCCGAAAGCAATAGAGAAGGAGAATGATGCCCCACTCTAGAATGAAAATGATGCTCCAGTCATCAATTTTAAATTTGCAATAGTGTGCTATAGGTCTTTGGTTCAAATAAAAATACGAAATCTGTCAGTGGATTGAATGTTGCATATATAATAAGCATACGAAGCGCACTAACATAATACATAAGTCAAGAAAACTGTCTGTAGAATAGCAATGATGCCCCGGTCATCACTGTTAGACCTGTGGTAATGAGATATAGGTTAGATTCAAATTTTCTGGTGGTATGCAATGTAGTCACTGCTTCAAGAAGTAAGAACGATGGTATTTGTAGAGACTTGTATCAAAAGTTAGGCTTCCAGGTGTTGCTTTAATTTTTCCTAGACAGCAAGCAAATTGCAAAATTGCAATTAGCTTCTAAATCCTACCGGAAAGTAATACCTTACTTTCATCCCTCGTCAATGTGCTGAACGTGGCATACAAAATAAAAATACGGGGCCCTCGGGGTATATAAAAAAGTAATGATTATGACTTAGTCTCTTGACGTAGATTCAATTTTTCCACTTAGAAAGACTTTTATGTGCAGGAGAGTTATTAAAAAGTTTCAAAGTAGTGCACGTTCGCTAGTAATTTCCTCGTACTAAATGACTGTAACTTGTATATTTATGCAACTTTTATTACTAAAAGAGCAAGATTTCTCCAAATTCTAGTTATTTAACTATGTGGCACCGTGAAACATAAAGGTAATATTCTTATTTTTAAAAATGCATTTTTGAAAAAAAGAGAAAATTTAATCTAATGAAATATTAAGAACGAAAGATAGCATTTAAAATTAAAAATCTCTTATTATTTTTTGTAACATTAGTTTACTGCCCATGTGGCAAAAAATTGAACACAAACTGTTTAAAATAAATGCAAGAAACATATGCTTATAGGATGCAAAGATGCAAAGTAGGTGTAAAATAAGATGAATATAGGTGTAATATAAGATGCAAGTAGGTACAAGAACATTAACAACTTAAACAGTCGGTGAAAAGTTTATTCTAGGGTAAATAGGTTTAAAGTTTAGTTTTGAGCTTACAGAAAAATCTGTACATGATATATTACATTTCCATATATATAATTTGCAAACAGTTATTTACATAATAAACTCTTATCTATAAACTTCCCAATTCCCTTGCCTCGAAAAGTTCTTTTAATTAAAGTAAAAAAAAAATTTATTTGAAATTAAATTAGATTAATCGATAAATAAATTTAAAAAAATGCGTGATTGTAAAATTCAATTTCATATATGTATATAATTAGTATTTCAAAATATAAAAATATTAATATTACATAACTAACATAAATAAATGTAATAAATGAAGAAATTAAAATTATGTTAATCTTTGTTTCTACTGCATCATTAAAAAACATTTGACATAAAATGATGTACATTTTTATGATGCATTTGAAAAAAATTACGCGATAGGTACATATACTTTAAGAACAGTTTTACTGGGGAATTTATCATATAAATGGCCCTAAAAGTAAGATTTTTATGATGCAATTTCACACAGTTGTTCAGAATTTTCCACATAGATCACAGAATTTAAAAGACTATTTCAAAATTTTTATCCAAACATACCATTTTATCTCCACATATTTTATATTTTGTTTTTATTCAAACAAAAAATATTACATTATTTTCGAGTGGCAAAAGAGCTATATTTTGTTCAAAAGTTGAAGGCATAAGTAAAGCATCAAATACATTTTCATTTAAAGAATAAATGCACGGATAAGGAACTGTAGAAAAAGAGAAAAGGTTATAAAATTTTATATTCAGTGCAAAATATCGTTTATATTAAAGCATTAAAATAAATAATTATTTTTGTAAATTCATTATATTAACTGCTCGTTAATATTCTATGCAACATACTTAAAATTAAAATTATATATATATATATATATATGCAGGGTGATTATAATTAAAGTCCCATTTTTAAAATGTTGTAGTAATAGAAACACTCGTCACAATGAGTTCACATTTGAACTGAAGATACTTGAAGAAGGAGGAAACAGTACGACATCAAAAAAAGTCCCAAAGTGTATTAATAGAGGGGGCTGTAAGTGGCATAAAGAAAGTGAATTATACTGCCAGTATTATTTTGAATCGAAATTACAACGTATTTGGCATGATTTGCTCATTAAACAAACTGTAATGTTCATTGTGCTTAATCGTTTCGATGTTTTGTTGTTGTGATATTGTTAGTGGAAAACCCATCCACCACTGCAAGGTTATACCAAATTGGATAGGAAAATTGTTGGAATTTTTGTTGGAACTATTGATTAAGGTACCATTATAAGAAACATATTGATTGTTTATAAATACAATATTATGTTATTTTTAATGCCATAGTAATAATATTGTTTTTATATGTATTATTCTTTACATTAAACAAAAAATACCATTAATTAAACAAATAAACCTACATAGTATTTGTTATAAAAGTGAATTGAAATTATTTGATTAAAACTGACATTGTCCCATAATTATTTTGTGTTTAAATTAAAATTACCAGAAGTTTTTATTATAATGACATTAATTATAATAAAAATTGGTAGATGATTTGCCATGATTTTGCTAAGTTATACTTATATGCAAAATAAATAGTAATGAGTTTGCCTATCCAATGTTTGTCTATTTAACTTAAAATCTTAAAATAACTTTATGATTTGATTGTGCAAGAAGTCTAATATTACGTCATCACTTCTGTTTCATTTTCTCCGTTATCATTTACTTTTCATATGTAGGCAAATTCACCCCCTAAAAGCATGAAAATAAATTATACCCCAAAAAAGGGCAAATGCTGCCAGCCTTATAAAAACTCAAATGGCTTGTTAACGTACGTTGTGAGAAACATTTATTTGAAACTGAAATTAGTTATGCTTTAATACCGTGATATTTTATTATCTTCCACAAAGAATGTTCGCTTTGTTACTTAAATACGTGTACGCTGAAAAACATGTGATCAGATGGTACATGTTTCCTGAAAGCACGGAGTTTCACCTTTTATGACTACTGACACGAAAAACGAACTTAATAAAGTTAATTATCCACCTACATGTTTATGAAGAACGTATATTTATCATAAAAGTCTCATAAAAACTGGAAACTTAGGAAAATGGCTTATAAGCAGAAACAGTAAATTTTATGTACAGCTATGAAAGCTGTACATAAAATAAAGGAAATGTATAATAGTACATAAGAAATAGTATACGATATTTCAGTTACGGGCATTATTATTGTGACACGGGTTAATACTAATAAGACTTGGTGAAGTGATTGATGTGAATATTATTTCTAAAAAAGGCATATTTAAATAAAAAGATTTAAATAAATCTTATTTAATCGTTAAGATATCACATAAATACTTAGGATAATAAGTTGTTTCAATACTATTTCTTTTAAATGCACAAGTAATTCTTAATTTCAGTATTCAAGAAGGTTTGGTTTGGTTTTTTTTCGTTGTACTTTCATTTTGTGCACACATTAGGCTCATTAGACCGGGACCAGCAGTTTAACGTGGATTCCGATTCCGAAACACTCACAAACCCCAGGATTTGAACTTGAAGGATATGGTACCATTGGCCAGACGAAAGCCAAATGGCCACCAGATCGCATTCAAGAAGAAGATTGCTATTGCAATTGTGGTTTCGTTCACAATCACTATTTTGAAAAACGTATAGATTTAGTACACAAAAATTCTCGCATCACCTGTTGTAGTTCTATTTAAAGGTTTTTCTCCCAATATAACAAGTAAAAATGTAAATATTCACATTTGGAGATTCCTCTGAAACCATTGCTGTTAAGTGTGGTCGAATATTAACGTAAATGTTAATTTAACTATGTTGATTAGAACTAGTGATCTACTTCAGTTGTTGAAATAAAAGTATTGTTACTTTTAGAAGTTATACTCGACCTTGAAGCTAGATGGCGGTAGGCATTGCACAGATTTTAGCGCCTGTTGATTCAATTCTTCGAATAAGAATAGTGCTTGCTTTATTAGTAGTTGTTTTAATAGTGCTTGCTTTATTAGTAGTTGTTTTAATAGTGCTTCACTGAGCGGTCAATATGCGTCTCTTTACTTCAATTAAACAACATATTCTCTAAATTAAATTCGTACGTAATAAAGTATGAAATAAATTCTTTTTTAAAGAAAATATGTTTTTCATATATTAGATTGTGTTAACACGCATTTTATTAATTTGTATAATAAAATTAACACGATTAAATTTACTAATCAATTATACGAAGCAGAGACTCATTAAAAACATTCAAGATTCAAATTTAACATTTTATCTTCAGAAATATCCATTCCGAGGAAGAAACTATTTGAGGACTTTATGAAATATATTATTCATGGATGTTCAATCAAAACACCCCTCTCTTATCTTCTGTATGTGTTCGATCAAATAAAAAAGTTAAATAAATCCTTTCGAATGCAAAAAACGAGATTTTTTTTTCGTAAACTTAATTTTCGATTCCGAAAAAAAAAAAAAGATAAATCACTTGATAGCATATGAGGTATGGAGCAGAAATAATGTAATGGAAATCGTTGAATCTCTTAAAGATTTAACTTTTAAAGGCATCTTTCTTTTTAAAAAAGAATAAAAATAATAAAATAAACATGACAATTTAAAAGTCTTACCACTGCAAGAGAGATTCGATAATGTTGAAAAATACTTTATTGGAATGAAGTGAAAAGAAAAACCTTTTTAAAGATTTTTTTTTTTTTTTTTTTGTCTCGCTGCGTTAAAAAAAAAATATGATCGCTTCTGAACCGTGAGAGTAAAAACTGCATTATATCATCCGAGCACATTAAAAGGTTTTTCTAAAATTCGAATGGAGTTTTCCAGGTTTCTGAATTTCGAACTATTTTTGACGACGATAGTTTTACTATGAATGGAAGGACATAAATTTTTCGTTTCAGTTTTTGCGATTTTTTTTCGTTTGCAAATGAATGAATAAGTTAGAAATTACTTTTTTTCTTCCAAATTTTAGTTTATTTGCTGTATTTATTTCATAGACTTATTTTAATCTTAACAGCCAAATGTATAAGGAATGATTTTTAAATTATTTATAAATTTCCTAATATGTTAATATATTTTATGATAATATATCTTATTATGTTGTTATCTATGAGTGATTTTTCAGTGAAAGCGCTAACTATTTTTAGTGAGTATACCAATATTTTATTTAGTAGACGAACTACTAGTATTACTACATGCACAATACTATTTGCTATTGCGTATTAAATAATTTTAGTTAGTTTAACCATTGTTATGTAGTACACGCTCCAACTAATTGTACGGAGACTATTTCACCGAAATATATAATCACTGAAAAAGATCATTCAAAAATTAGTAACTGATTAGTAAATTGTTTAGGAAATTAAATTA